>VICI01002043.1:0-18560 GCA_019593645.1 Akabosia matsudoensis | reverse complement strand
TTTTTAGGAGCTGAAGAAGCCTCCACTGCAGATAAGTCGGAGGACTGGAGCTACTCTGGCGCGAGAGCGGATGATGTCAGTCTCGGAGAATTAGCGCAGCTAACAGTTAACAATGATGCAGATATCAATATGGATGTAAGCTTTTATTTAACATATTTGATTCAACCTTTGACCATTCCATAATTTAAACCTGCTGCAATGCTTTCATATCAAAACTTAATAACCTCGTGGGATTTAAGTTTGAAAGCTTTGCAAAATAAATATGCAAGGCGTACTGCCAAAATGGACACTATGATTTATTTTGGAATTTGTTCTTGCGACATTGTTGAAGTGTTTCGTAGTTAATAGAATGGCTTATTGGACCCCGGTTTTTATTTATACTTCAGGTCACATTGGACAAGGAAGCTTTTCGTAAAACCTGGATGGCTAAATACACTTTAAGAAGTCATTTTGACAGTGTTCGAGCACTTGCATTTCATCCGGTTGAACCTGTTTTAATCACAGCATCAGAAGACCATACACTTAAAATGTGGAATTTGCAGAAGACAGTGTCTGCGAAAAAGTAGGTTACAAACATCTCTTGCATACGAATTACTATATGCTGGTGAAACTTTGAATATTAAAATTTTGATATGATTATCTTTGACTAGGAATGCATCTCTTGATGTGGAGCCTCTGTACACATTTAGGCAACACACGGCCTCAGTAATGTGTCTCGTAATGAGCTCATCCGGTGAACATTTTTACTCAGGCAGTTTAGATGGTACGATTAATGCTTGGAAAGTCCCAGATTCAAACATTGATCCGTACGACTCGTATGGTGAGTTGAATACAAAATTTTAATTGCATAGAAAAAACCCCTACCAAGTGCACTTTTTTACTTGTTTCTCATGTGTCTTGTTATCTGACATGTCGTGGGAAATATGCCATTTGTTTTCCACAAGCGAAATGTTGATCACTAGTGTAGTAGCGGATATAAGCCAATTAACTGAATGGTTTGCTTGTTTCCTTGTTTGATGGTTCTGCCTATCCCAACGCAGATCCTTCTGTATTGATTAGGACCATGACTGACCATACGGATGCAGTACATGGGCTCAGTTTGCATAGTCAAAAGCCACACTTGCTGTCGTGCTCCGCTGATGGAACTGTAAGACTGTGGGACCCTGCTTCCAAAACACCATTGTTGGATACGTTTACATCCCCTACAGGTTAATGTGTTTTCCTGAATCTTGATGAAAACCTTTGATGTATGTCAAGTCTCGTATACTAACTGAATTCTTCATGATCTCTAGATGGAATTCCAACTGCAGTGGATTTCGTCAGAGACGAAGCTTCACACATGGCAGTCGCATATAACTCTCAAGTGGTTATTTATGATTTGGAGAGTAAAAAACAACTGATACGCTTTGAGTGCGAATCAATTGGAGCGGTGAACAGGGTAGTATGCCATCCCACTTTATCACTTACAATAACAGCTCATGAAGATCGCCATATCCGATTTTGGGATAATTCTACTGGAAAAATGCTCCATGCTATGGTTGCACATTTGGATGCTGTAACCTCGTTAGCGCTAGATCCTCATGGATTATATCTTTTATCAGGAAGTATGTTTTACATACTATCAGTCAATTATGCCATGTCGCAATTGAGAAAATTCTTCTAATTTCATATTATTTCTTTATATATTACAGGTCATGATTGTAGCGTTCGTGTGTGGAATGTAGAATCTAAACAATGTCTTCAGGAGATGACAGCCCATCGGAAAAAGTTCGATGAGGCTATTCATGACGTAGCTTTCCACCCTTCCAAACCTTTCATTGCATCTGCTGGAGCCGACGGCCTAGCTAAAGTTTATGTGTAGAAGCTGAGACTAAAACAATTATTTAAACTAATTAACGTTAAAAATGTAGGGCTAGAAACACCTCTTCATGATTTTTTCGTCTATGAATATACAACAACAACAGGGAGGAACAAGGAACAAACCAACAAAATGCTAAATCTTTTTAACAGAAATATATTCAGAAGATTGATACTGCGATCCTTATTTAAAACATTTATTTAAAAACAAATACAATACATAAAAAACCTGTTCGCGTACTCTATCCCAAACAAAAGTAACCCTGTGAGGGGAAATAGCATTTATATTGGGCAAAATAATGAGCATTTAATGTTGTATACCATAAACTACATACCTGTACTACAATACTTAAAGTAATACTAATTACATAGCGTAGAAGTATTTTTAGACGTTAAATGCATGAGAGATATACCATTTATAGAAGAACTTTATAGTATAAAAAGTTTCACGAAGATAATCTTGAACATGCTGAATTTGACCTGTATTCCATCAGTGGCAAAACTGTTAGGCTTGCTGATGGTGGAATACACCTAAAAATCAGTAGCTTATTATATATATGTAGTTGGCATAATTTAGAAAGAAAAACCTAGATAGTTTAAAAAAGCAACAAGATGCAATTTTTTTGCTATAATTTCAAACTACAATATAATATCTTGTGCATAAAATGTTTTTACAAAATGCGAGTCTAGAAGTTTTGAAATCCAGAGGCGAAAAGCTCCAGAAATTAAAATGCAATGTCAGAGTACAGAAACCGTACAGGAGAAAGTAAAACTTGTATAAAGAAAATATCTATTCAAGTAATGAAAAACTGTTAACTAAATAAACAAAACAAAAAATCCTTTAAAACATGTAAAAAGTCTAATGGGAATCCCACATTGAAACTGTTTTAATTTCAGAAACGAACACTATAATAATTGTAACGGAACAAGCTAACAAATACATTATTTAAATTGTTTGAATGTGCAAACAATCCTTTTATTTGTAACTGTGAGCAGTTTTAGATGCTAGTTCAGAGGAAGGTTAAAATATTATAAAAAACATACTATTTATGTAGCCATTTTATTTTGAGTATGCATGATGATATTAACAATCTAACCGTACACTAACCAAGCGTCCCTCGTCACTCAAAATAACATTGTTCCTTGCTAGTGTGCGCTGTTGGCCCAGGTTGAAATTAAATTGTGTGGTACTGAATGGAGTATGGACGTTGACAGATCGAAGACATTGACATAAATAAGCTATTTAGTAAAGAAATAACCTCTTTTCAGAAAACTCGCTAACTGCTTACATTTACAACACACTGTTTGCAACAAGAACAAACGAGTATATGAGAGAAAAACAAGCATCCTTAAATAGTTAGTTACTAAACTATACAAAACGAAATTTTGTTTGAGCTCTTTTTCTCTTTTTTTTCAAAAATTGGATGCATGCAATGAAACGTTTCCCACTTTTCTTTCTCTTTCTCTCTTTCATTTGTCTCTAAAAGTGATCGAGAGATCATGAAATGTAAACTTGCTAAATCTAAAACAAAGTACTACTAATTACTCAGTACAGTTATAAAAAAAGATACTTTATCCACTTTAGTTGTTTAAAGAAGTAAAAAAACGTGTAATAATGCCCTTACTTACACACAATACAAAAAAACAGTATGTTATGTTTAATGACGGAATAAAACAGTAATCATACACCAGTGAAAAAAGCGATGGGGAAAGCATAAAGCAAATTTATTTATTCATTCTGTATACAAATTCGCAAATTATTGTTAGTAAATCATTTATGGAAATTATATTACCTTGCAGCTCATAAAAAATAGAGAGAGACGCTTCTTTTCTCATTGCATACAAGTTTAAAATCAGCGTCCAGTTCATTGTAGGAAAGTCAACAAACGAAACGCTTCGTCTACGTAATAGGATGAAAACTGTTTGTTGGTCATCATCATTAATACAAAATTCTTTTATGCAAAGCAAGCGCTCTGAAGCGTACAACGTAAACGAACGGGAATGGATACAAAAAAAAAGAGTTGTTTTTATTTTAAAAAATTACCCTAATAGAGAAAAAAGGAAACCTTGTATTTTTAAAAGCATGCATTATTACCGTGTAAAATGAATAAATGCGTAATGGGTTTGAAGAAGATTTCATCAAAAGTTTACCTGACTTTAATTACCGGTCATTTTCATGTTTTAACTTAATATAATGCCCCTGGATGAACACTTTCAACTTTACAGTGTAAGAAATGGAGAGGTTGGTGCTAAAAAGTGTGACATTGCATAGGGATAGCCCCATGAGGAAGAACAGGATGGTCTGGGATGAGGAGCTCATGCAGTGTTTGCAGGATGTGTCGTTGTGTATTGAAATGTTTGTTTTGGCTATTGAAAAATAACATAAGTGGAAAGGGTTGTGAAGTATCATCTTCTTTTTTTTTTCTGGGATTGTAGATGTATGGTTGAGTGATAAAGGTAAATGTGAGGAATACTATTAAAAAGAATGGAAGAAACATATGACTGTTTAAAAATTAATGGGGAAAGGAGACGGAAAAAAATGTTGGTAAATGTTGATGTTAACTTGAAAGTGTATGTAGAATAGGACGCAAAAGGGAACCAAAGAACAAAACATGACGACTGTTTTTGTGACAAGATGAGAAAAAGTTGATTAAGTTGTGGAAAAAGTTGTTTGGGTGAAATTTAAAGGAGAAGACAGTGATCATGATTCTACAGAGGGAAAGGTATTGATGGAGAAACAACTATGGAGAATAAGCCGTTGATTACATGTAAGCATAGATAACAGTATTTGATGATAATTATGTCAGTTTGTAGGAGATAAGTGTAAATCCTATTGGTGGGCGGGTTTTGCTTTTCCTCACAGATTCTGGAGACTTGCCCGTGTTCCAGTCAGTGGTCCCATCCCTCCAGAAAGGGATTGGTTCGGAGGCCGTGGAATGGAGGAGGGCGTATGGGCGAACAACAAAACATGTGCATTTGCACCCAAGATTCATTCCTTTCAATCAGGAGGAGATGTGTGTCAACTCCAATGCGATATCATCCGGAGAGCCACTAAGTATTTCGTCAGTGCCGAGTACAACGGGGGAACACCAGGGAGCTGCGTTAACGACATTGTTAGACCAGCCAATGCTTCATACTTACTGGACAGATTGTGTGGATGTTGAAGTGTATAGGTCAACAACAAAAGATGCAATACAAAGTTGGCTAAACTCTGTGAAGTCGTGTAATGTTCGCGAATGGCTGATTGTTTTGGTGGAAACTCCAGATAATAAAAAAACAAATAAGTTGCTCCCACGAACCTCTGTCTTGGACAAGATCAAAAATGATTTCGCTCAAAAGCAAACAGAGAGGTGTATCTGCTTGTCGGATCCGCAAAAGTTGGACAGCAAATCGGCCGAGTCCCTCCACTCCATGTTACATCGACTTCGGCAACTCCTACTTGCATCCTACTCCAAGACGTTAACAAAGTTTGAGGAGAACATGAGAGCACAGAGGGAGAAGAGGAATGAGTCTGGGTGGAACTTTTGCCATTACTTTCTCCTCCAAGAGGAACTGGCGTTTGTGCTAGAAATGTTAGGTGTTTATGATGAAGCGCTTGTTCAGTACGATGAACTTGACGCGCTTTTTACCCAATTTGTGCTCAACTCGCATTTAACTGGTGAGTTTCTTTTGAAATTTGGCTTGTGTAAATAAATTGCTGAGTTATACCTGAACTGGTCATTTTATTTTTTTAATAGATACGCCTCAATGGCTACTATCATTCCAGAGGTATGGTGATCGATGGCCAGCCCTTAGTTTATCTACTAATGTGTCGTGTTTATCAGAAATTCGAGATACGATACGGAATTCCAGTGTGTCATTACTTAATTTTAGAAACTATTTGTTCGCTAGACAAGCTTTACTGCTTATCAAGCAGCGTAGATTAAATGAACTAGCCCAAAGGTCCTTGGGATTCTTGCATAATTGTATAAATGAATTGGCAATCCTTGATGTAGCGTTTAGTGAAGATGGTGCTGTGAGTTGTTGGGTGTTTGTGTCATGCCTCGAGATATTGTCTACGATTTGTGGGAATGGGCAACGGCCACTGCAAGAATCCCAAAACTCTAGCTTCAGTAAAAATAATAGAAATGGAGGCAGTGACTCAGAATCTCATTCTTTGGAAAACAACAAGGGCTCCAGTAATCAAACTCTGATAACAACTCAACATCACCCTTATGAGGCATCTGATTTTTCCGTTCATACCGCGCATCTTTGGGATTATGCCAGAGAAAAGGTATGAAAGATGATAAATTCGGGGTTTTTAAGTAAATGGAGACTAAAGTTTATTTCGGGTTTTCTACAGTTATATGAGCTGGGAAAGCTATGCGGTCTTCTGCCAAAGAGCCATCCAAAGAGTGATCATCTCCATAAAGTGATCAGTTTAGCTGCAGGTCTTGTGTGTGCCACACTCTCACATGCTCATCATGGAAATAGTAATGGAAATGGAGTTACAGTCAGTGGAAAAGACGCAAACAGCATATCAACGGATGCAGCAGATGAAACTCCCATTGAAAGGCTAAAGAATGCTTTAAGCTCGAAGCCGTTGTTTGAAAGATACTACCTAGTAAGACAAGTTTGTTGTTATATGTGTAATAAATCTTTCACTGATTGACTGTTTCTTTTAGGAATTGTGTGAGTTGGCCATGTGCACTTATAAACACATTGGAAGGCTCAGATCTGCTAGGAAAGTTGGCCTTAGTCTTGCCTCGTATTATATGGAAGGCGAGGAATACAACAAAGCTATCACGTTTCTTGTTGATGCTCTAAAAACGTTTCAGAATGACCGTTGGACTGTTCTTGTCATTGACGTTTTGCTCAAACTTGCGGAGTGTTACAACGCTGTAGCTGATCAGGAGAGGTATATTAGGACATGTGCACAAATAGCTTGCTCTCAGCAAATGGACATGGATCGTCGAAACCACTTTTTCGATGAGATGATGACCTGGTTGACTGAGGTTGAAGGAAAAGGTAATGAGTAGTCGATTTCTATAGGAAAAGTCTGAAATAATGTTTGGGAAATTTTCTTTCATTTTGTCAGATCGTTTTGTGATATCCCCATCGGAGGAAACATTCGTAGTTAACTCTGTAAAAATCGACACACTTGGTAAAATACATCTGGAAACGTGTAACGTACGTGTAACACTCGATATGACGTCACATTTACCCAGACCAGTGCTAAGTAACGTTGTGCAAGCCGCCATCCTTCCATACGATCAGCATAGCCACACACCTAGTGTTCCTGGAGGCATTAACACGTTCCCTAATGTTTCTGGTCAAGGAAATAAAGGGAATAAACAGCAACAGCAAAATAAACTTGCCATGAAAAAGAGCCAAGAAGGAAAGGGAAACCGCCATACCTTGGTCACAGAAAATGACAGTGGAGGGGGTAGACAAAGCCCTAACAATAACAATCTTCTTGAGAAGGAGCGCCTAACTAGGAAAGAAAGTGCCTCACTTGCACCAACTCTAACCTGTGAAGACGAGGATAATCTTGCAATTGGTGACATCAATCCTTCATGTCTGCGCTTAAACTTGATTCAACAACTTGAGACGAAACAAGACAAATCTGTTCAAATGGGTCGTCTCATGTGCCATAACATGCATCAAGCTCTTAGGTGAAGCTTAGTTTCTTTATCAATGTGTCTTTAGCTTTGTGGCACTCAGATATTGAACCATTTGTATGTTTCTTTACAGGAGAAAAGATAGTCAAGTCAAAGCAGAAGTGCAAGTTCTCAAGACTGATTTTAGTCAAGTGGCCAAAGCTAATGATATTATTATAAACCCGGGTGCAAACGTCATAGTATTAGAGTCCAAGGTATGCCTACAGGGACAAAAAATCAACCTAAGGTAACTTCATACATGTTCTGAATTGTATTTTGTATGGTTAAAGATTTCAACACCAGGAACTTACAGACTTGGCCAAGTGTCTGTAGGCGTGAAAAACTTTGAGCTTCTTTCGCCGAGGATGGGATGCAAATATCATTTCGTGGTGGAGAAAGTCTCAGGAAGGGTTGAGGTAGACTCTGTTGAGTCTAACTTAATTGCAGGAATTGAGCAGCTTATGTCTTTGACTTTGCACACGGGCAGCAATAGTATAGAGAAGGTATACATGTAAATCATAGATATTGGTGTTAAGAAGTCTAGTTTCTGTTACATAACAATGTCAGGTTATAATAAACCCTAATCTCTTGGACGCAGGGAATGATGCTACAGATTAGAGCAGCCTCTGTTGACTTACAATTTCGATTGGATATGGAAAACAGCAGTTCATCTACTGAAATGTGTTCCGAGATTTCAGTGCCTCTGGATGCGACAGGAGCATTCAGTTCAACGAAGGCAAGATTTTGGGTGAAAGCTGCACTTGGACCACAAAAGGATAACTCAATGATTGAACATAAAGTAAGACAAATGAAAAAACCCATGCTCATTGGTAAAAACACGTATAAAACTAATATATTTTGTATTTATAACAGCTAATGATGAGATGCCCATGGTCAACTGATGAGCTGAAACTAAGCATTTTATTTGTACCTCCGTTCATGTCATCCCACAAACTCAATAGTGTTGGTCAGCGGAAGTTCTTACAAATCAATCTTCAAGGGCTCACACCAACTGAGTTTTTAATATCCGATCACAATTTGTCGGTTCAACACAGAAATTCTGAAAGCATTCCTTTAGTACCTTTAAACGCACGGTCACAACAGATTGTAAGTAAAGATTTTCCTACAGCAATTTTCTGTATTTTTTCTCCTATGCATTTGTGAGTAATAGAATCTTTGATTTTCGTAGAAATTGAGGACTGGACAAAATGTGTCTTACATGTGGGAAGTTGGTATTACTGAAATCGATGATGAGCAACCGCTACGGCTAGAATTTTCTATGAAATTTCAATTTAACAGTCACTCTCCTCAAGTTTACAAATACTACGTATGCCTTCAAAGATTTAAGGTAGCCTTACCGCAATTTATTGATTTTATTTGTTTTTTACTCTATGTAACGGTGATGAACCTTTTTATCTTTGGCCAGACGTTGTATGAGATTAAATCTCGAGTTGAACCACACAAAGGAAGCGAATTTTGTCGGGTTGGAAATATGTGTTCCATGTTTGTTGATATATCTAAATTTGGATCTGAGGCACACCTGTCTCTTATGTACGAAGTTAGGGCAGACCAGCACTTGTGGGCCATATGTGGACGAAGCACAGGAGTTGTGCTAATGGAAAGTGACATGCAGCCAGTAGTCCTGGATGTAATGCCAATGAGTCCTGGATTTTTACCGCTACCACAAGTTCACCTTTCGAGATACATTCCAGCGGACAAAAAAAGTATGCGTTGATGTGCTCTAATTTTAACACCATGCGTAGCTTTACTTTGTCAGTGTTAATATAAAATATGTAACAACAACCCTCTTTTAACCTCATAGGTGGCAGCTCAAGTGTACCTAAACTTGAACCCTTCAACGTGGGACAAGTTTTCAATCGAAGCAAAGCTTCTCAAATTCATGTTCTTCCTCCTCAACAGCCCAGCGGAGGAAGCACATCAGGCCTTAGCGGTGGCAGTAACAGTTCGCTACCTGTCGTAACTGATTCGCCCTTTTAAAACCAAGATGTTTTGATGTTTGACCTCTTACTTTACAATCTGTTCTTACGACAGCACACCATTGCATAAGGATTGGATATCTCCTGAATGATGAGCATCAAGTAAGACTGATCTTGTGGAATGTTTTCGAATGGATATATCAAATAATTGGCCGTCGATTATGGCTTGAATACACCGTATTCAGCTTTCGAAAATGACGCCACCGCAGAAGCTAAAAGTGTATTTGTAGTTCGTGAGTAGATTATGAAAGATGATAACTAGAATTTAACTAGGTACTGAAAGTAGATTAAAGCATAAAAATCGATAAACCATCCATTGTTTTTAACGTATCTGCCGAGCAAGTAACGTTTGTATTAAATTCCTAGCTGAACTCCTGAGCTATTCATGAACAATTATAAGGGAATTGAATTTCGGGGCCTTTCACATCACATTAGTTACATAGTTTGTGCCGTTTGATGTCTGAGCATTATTGAATAGATCATTTGGAGCAATATTTGCGGCCATAGTCATAAAATCGTAGTTGATATTTGATTAAAGAATTCGCTTATAATGTACGAGACATGCAGGCTTTATACCTCGACTTCATCGGACTGACTCAAATAACAAAAGATTCTTTGAAGAAATGCTAGTATTCTGCAAGTTTATGGAAATAGATCACGTTCACGATTCATTCGATTTTTTAAACTTCGAAATGGAAAACAGAAATATTTCATCGAAATAGTAAGCGTAGAATTACCACTAGCTTCTGTAGCCGATAACGAAAAGTTCGGTTTCGGTCAAGTCCAAGAGCTGAACAATAAGAAAGCAATATAATCAATATGAAAGCGTGAAATCACCAAAAATTTGACATCACAGTACCGAATATATTTACGATTAGCTTTACGGCTTACGCATTCAAAATGTTACATTGATGGTAATACATAATAGGTGCTTTTTTAAATCAAACTTTAATGTGAAAAATGAGAAACTTGCTATCGAATCGTCGTAGGCCGAAGCATAGAAATGAAAATGGTTAAACTATTGGCGAGAAATTTGTAGGATTCTATTGATAATTCATCATGTATGTGTATTTAGTTAAGTTTCCAATTAGAAATTTGTTACAAGGTTATTCTATACTGAAAATAGTTTGCTTCTTTGCACATCAAAATACATTACATACTTACATCAGTTTTATAATACATTTGTCTTAATATTGTTTTTGGAAAATAGATAAAACGAATCCCCACTCATACATGAAAGGGGAAAAAGAAATTATTATTGTCCTATATTTATTGTTGAAAGAATTACAAGAACACAAAATAAAAAAAGTGATACAATTTACTTTCCTCGCCAGGCTTGCCGTTATGCGTGCTGTATGTTAGCGGCACCTTAAATGTTCTATTGATTTTTCTTTACTAGATATATCGAAGAGACCACTGAGAAGTTACAGAAATTTTACTATTATGCCAATTGTTTGCTTATGCAAAAGTATTTTTCAAGAGATACTTAAATGTGCAAGTCAGCAAGTATTAACGTTCTTTTGAAACAACTCAAGCCTTTGAAGCGATGATGTAGTTGCATTTTCTGTAGAATTCAAGCAATAACAAGGAGTAAATGCTGTTTTTGAATAAAAACAAGTCAAATCTTTTAACAAAACGTTTATAAGCCAGACTAGCCCTGTTCACGATTATTTTCGGTCGAACTAAAATGTTTTGGGATTCGTACGAAATAAAGGATAAAAACAACAATAATAACACAGAGTAACATTAAACAACCTTATCGCATAATAGCGTATTTTATCGACGATGCCACCCATGTCCGCCAACATGATGACGGACACCCCATTTGAAATTTGCGTAATGGTCAGTTTTAGCGTACGTATAGACAGGGCCAAGATATTGCCAACCGTGATGATGGCCGTGTCCCTGACTATGTCCATGGCCGTGCTCATCCCCACGACGCATTCGCACCAAGACGGGAACAACTGTAACAAAGTATTTTAAGCTGAGCCTTAACGATTGGGTAAAGGCATATTGCATAACGACTCTTTTTTATCTTGGAAAGTTTTTATTATTTTGTTTTCTTTTATACAAATAAGCGTAGTTGGCGAAATACTCTCTAGTCTACTTCTAAGAAGCATAACAATTCAACAAAACAACAAATCTACCCAACTCTATAATAATTAGCTCGTTACTTTTTGTAGCATTGATATTTATAATTTACTACTAACTAGTTCCTTCCTGAGATGGAAGCCCAGCTTCCAAACTTCACGGTTAGTTAGTTTCTTCTAACTACACTTAGCCCTTCCATCCTGATCCGTAAACCTTATGGCGGACACCCCATTGGAAGTTGGCCCATGGATCGGTACGGACATAGGTAAATACGGGTCCGACAGGTGGATACCATCCGTGACCTTTGCTGTGTCCACCATGAGCATATCCAATACTGTCACGGCGATTACGTGTCAAAGCTGCAGCTGCAGCTTCTTCATCAGCGAACGCATCTTCTACTCAACAACATTAAAACAACAGTTTACATCTACTTCAAAGTACTTTAATTTAGTTTACATGCATATAATTTACTATTGATAAGGCCAACTAATGTCTAGCTACTTAATAATCAATGAACTTTATTACTTTGAAAGCGCTCAACTATGAAAACTCTACAACAAATAGCTTAGTCAAATGAAATTTCATGAAGCATATCAAGGTTTACTTTCGTTCTTGCTACTCTCACTTTCAAATTCTGCAGAGCGCAAAATGTTAGCCAAAAACTTGTTTAAAGAGTACCCTGCCGATTGCATCGGGCTATCCGGTTATAGAAACGGTTCGGGTAAAACTGTTCGAAAATTTATCGGCGTCCTTGCGGTTAACGGTTACCATTTATGCAAACTTCTAAATCATCCTTATATTTTTTGTGAGCTTACCATCAGCATAAACCTCCTGTTGCTCGGCTGCTGCGGGTTCCATGAACTCTTCTTCATCGTACAAATTTGATGGAGCAGCACTGACTAGAATGACACAAGCGACAAGGAAGACAGCGATGGCTGCCCACTTTGCCTGAAATATACATAAATCCATGCCATATGAAAACTGATGCACTTTCAAAAATTTCCCGAAGTAAATCCTCGATGAATTCTTACCCAAACGGAAGCCATAGCTGGCCTTTCAAAGATATTCTCACTTTAAAACTATTTGACACGGGAACTTCAATTTTTATTTCCTAAGATTTGTTCTCGTTGAATCCCCAACTTGAATTGATTTAGTTCCTTGCAAGGACCTCAACTTTTATATATTCTGCAAACTTTCATTCTATTCTGCTTAAAAAGGCATATCGATCATCCTCATGAGATGATGATAATACTCACTGGCTCACAACAATAATAATTATCTTGTTGCTATTACGTATAAACATTTAAACCATTCTACTGTGTCTACATAACATTATGCTAAATAAAGCTCTACCAGCGTAAAAAGGGAAATCGCATTTTTTTCTGCAAATCAAAAGTTTCAAATTTAAATGTGGAAGAAAAAGACATATAGCGAGAGATGTATGAGCCAAGCGATTTCCAAAATTATCTTGATGAAGATAGATTAAATGTGTAACAAGAATGAATGTTTTAAACATGGATGTGATCATTTTTAGATTAGGGCTCAATTATTTTGTAACATTTTTTCAAGGGGATCTGTTTACATGTTCACTTAAAGTTTCTATCAGGCATGGCATTCAATTTAATGTGTTCACTTACAATTCATGTTGATAGCGCAATACCTATACCTGACGCGAGTTTTACAGATTTGGGGTAGATATTTGCACTGGTTTTCGAGACTGCATTGTCTAGTAAGGTTAATAGCGTATGAAAAAAATATAATACACAGTTATTAGATGTTAAGCTAACAAAAGAAAGATTTGGTTTGCTATAGAGCGGTTTGAGTCACCAAGATAATTGGCGTGTCTTAAAAACGTGTCTGGTCAGAGCAATTCTAATTTCTCTTTAGAATTGTGGTATGGAATTAGTACGTTTTAGACTTAAAATTACAGGTAATAGAGTAATGAGAGTAATAAATGATATAATCATGTATTAATGCAGGGTTTAATACATGTCTTTTATATCGCATTAGCACCACTTGAGCTGTAAAAGTCTCAAAATCAATTGTGAATGAAATCGTTAGATAATTTTTTGTTCAATGCGTTTTTATATGAGTCATCAACCGTTCTTCACGCTAAGTTTGAATTAGCTACGTGTGACTTCATCATATATCATATATAAGATAAGCCTTTTAATTTCTATCAACAGAAAGGTGCAATTTGTATCTTCTAAAGATAACACTTGCTTTACGGACATGCTAACTTGCAAATAATGATTATAAAGAGATTATGCCAGTTAATATTAACTCCTCCAATGAACGTCTGAAATATCACTTTGGTGTTTTGAAAGCCGTTTCTGCAAAGGAACCAAACAGTTCAATAGTAAGATCATCTGCATTATCAGGGCATATTTAGGCATTAATTTACCCCGAGTTTATGAACATGAAGGTTGAAAATGAAACTGTTTTGAGAAAGTTCACTCTTGTCCCAAATTGGATTACGTAAAATGAAATTCGCACCACTTTCGCCTATTCTCGTATTTATTTTTGTGTTTACAAAAGCAGCGTTTTCCTCGTAAAAATTTAATAAAAATATTTCATTTTTATTGATCATTCATCCAGATCCGTCGTTTACATTTTTACTACAGGAAGCGACTTAACATACAAAGTTGAACATTGCAAAGTGCGCATCCACTGAAAAGGGGAAGTCAAGGAAAGTCAATAAAGTTAAAGGATTGCGATGGGAAGCAAAAAAAATCACAGTGTCTTTTTTCACCAGCCAACCCTTCAATAAAAAAAATACATACTCGCATGCATACCTACCCACCATTCATCCATCAATCAAGCAGGTTTTAATACTGCAATAAATTGCCATACAGCGGAACTTGTAACAATCACAACATTCATATCTAAAAACACGCGCAGAAAACATGAGAAAAACAATAAAAATGATTGCAATTTGTTTTGTACAGGATTAAATTACAAACAAATGAGATGACTGACTGAAATAAGTATGAAAAGTGTTTGCAAGTAACATGTAATATTTTTTGCCAAGTTTCGGTAGAAAAAAATTAAGTTATTTTTGCGGAATTGCACTTGCGAATACCTAGTCCAATATTAAATGCACTTTCTACTGTTCCTCTTGTTCCTGTTCTTCTGTGAGAACTGGTGCTGCCACGGTGGGTCGTCGAACGCGACGCGCGATTCTGGTCCTTTGCGAAGACAGAGACGATTGGGGTTGAGCTGCAAACCTGCTCACGACCCTGGGGACATACTGTGGTTGAGGTTGGACTTGCACTTGTGGCTCACTTGCATAAACTTGAGGTGTGGCATACGCAGCAGTCTGGTATTGAGGTTGATATTGAGCCTGTGGAGACACATACTGACCTCGCCTTGGCGCACCTGCGTGTTTACCGGAAACTAGAACCCCGTGTTGTTCAGCGGCTGCTGGAGCCTCAGTGGGTACTGGGAACTGTTAAAATTTTTTAAAAATATTAGATAGGATTGTCGACAGATCGATTAGCTCAAGCTATACAATTTGCTTACTTTTATTTTGACATCAGTTGGCTCCCGGGTTACTTTAGCTTGAAATCCGTTCTTTGGGTCGGCAGTGTAAGTAACTGTGCGAACATAGCCTTTTAAAACAAAAAAAATCATCAGCAAATTTTGATCCGCCAAGAAACTGTATTTTATACGCTGCACGCTCTTTTCTTTTCTAGTAAGATAGATAACTCACCATCAGGGTCAACCACTGAATAACTGCCTGCAAGCCAAAGTCATCACAATTAACAAAAAACTTTAAAACAAGAAAGCTTTTCCGAATCTATACGATTGCAATCACAATCTGATTAGTTCAATGTGAGTGAACAACGCACCTTTGATTGTCTGTCCATCTCTTTCTTCCTGACGGTTCTGGTAGTTGGTCATCTCATCGTCTTTGATGTCAAAGTTGAAGTTGTACTGGGGATTTGGCTAAACAATAAAAGATTCTCAATCACTAACATGATTTTAATTGCTCAACTTAAACTTTCACGCTTCTTATCGAAATTGATCAAAGAAGCCACCCTTTTGATGCAATGCGTACACATAATCTGCTACGAATTACGATGCTGGACATATGATTTTAATTGCTCAACTTAAACTTTCACGCTTCTTATCGAAATTGATCAAAGAAGCCACCCTTTTGATGCAATGCGTACACATAATCTGCTACGAATTACGATGCTGGGCATTCTTCTATGCAGTTCAATACACTATTTATGTATGCACTACATTTACAATAATTTTTAGTCACAAATTGCTTGACAATGGACACCTTGCTTCAGTCCAAGTATTCATTTATAATCAGACAACACGTAAAAGTGGTTAGAATGGATTTTAAAAAAATGAATAATTTAGAATGCTTTATCCATACGTTTACGAGCTAGAAGGTGAATGACTTTTCGTTTGTTTTGTTTAAATAGGTTATAATAGTAGCAGACAAGCGCATGCCAATAATAACCTCCACTCTGTTTTGATTAAGCCAAATTTTGCCTGAATTGAAGTAGGGTAAGGATCAAGTTAAATAGTATTGAACAGGTAGGTAATTGTTTACGTTTGAACACGCCACAAGGCACATATCACCGAAACTAGATCAACAAGCTAAGCGTTTAGGCGAGACACGATAACCACGATTTGAGTGTTACTTGGTCGTCCAAAAACACGAAGCTTTTGTCCTTAATGTTAGTGAATATCCAATATGTCATTCATGACTATAGGGAATCAAGCGATATAGTGCCTAGGCTTTCAAATTGCCAACGGATAGATTGCATAATCCCCACCAAAACTTTCAAGCTCGAAAGATTTGAACTTGCTTGCCATTCTTCTTCAAATGGTTAATGTTGTAGACAATTGTATTGAAATACAAGTTCATGAAGGGCACATTTGTAATATGTGAAAAGGTATAACAATTTTTGCACTTACGTCTCCGGGATATTCCTCTTCTGCCTCTTCAACATCAGCGATTGGACGAGGAAGTGGCTTTTTGGCTACCTTTACGACCTTGACAGGTCGTCCTGCCCCTTGGGTCACTGGACTTTTCTGAAGATAGTAAGTTGGTTGTTGGTATTGCGGCTGAACTTGATACTGGGGTTGATGTTGGGGTTGATGATACACGGGGGAAGCTGAGATTCGCTGTTGTTGGGGTTGTGGTTGAGATGGACGGTATGCTGAAACAGAAGGGATGTTTTGAGAGTACGGGAAACCGCCCAAAGCAGTTGCGGTTGATGGGGATGAAACAGAGGCAGCTTCCAAAGAATACGGTGGAGGTGCAGGAAGAACACGACCGCGTTTCAAGACTACTGGAGCAGTTGTTGCAGATGTATGGTATTGGACGGGTTGACCACTCTGGATTCGTATTAAATTAGCATAAATGTTAATGTAACTGATCAATAACAAACAAGAAGGCGGCAGAGTCATGAATAGATATGTGCAAACTATACAGTTCATGGTCAGTTGTCGTAAGTAATATGATATAGATATGTCCATTGTGTACTCGTCAACTTTTAAATGATACCTCAAGAAACGGGTTATTGTAGATAGAAGATTGTCTCGTCGATCTGTAATATCCAGTTAAGGCACTTCTGATCTGTGGATGTCGTGGATAGGTCGGTGTCGAGTGACTTGAGTATGATGAAGAAAGTGCTTGCATTGGTGACATAGAAGAAGCAGAGTGCTTGTGGTGAGGGTAGTAAGGGGAAGGAGGAGGAGGAGGTGGCCCTGGATAAAAATAGGACGGGAAAAAGCGACTGGCTGAACTTCTCACCTTTACAGGCACAAGTCTCGGCGTGCCTCTTGAATAAATCGAGGGAGAGTATTGTCCACTATTCCCCCCGGGATTGTATGCAGAGTAGATATCTTGACATCTAGTAGCTGTACCCAGAAGGGCGACTGACACCAGAATCTGTTCCAAAGGAATGCATGTTTGTATCATGTAAACTTCACAGTTATATGCAATGAAAAGTTGTTATTCACATGATTATAACTATCTCTCACCTTTAATACTGCCATTTTTGAATAATACTTTCGTAGGTTGTGAACCAAAACACTTTACACAAGCGCGCCACCCCAGAACTTATATAAATCAATATCTGTACGTTTTACGCATTTGTATCTTCAAAACTGGTCACAAGTACACTTTCTGTCTTTGTTTCGTAAGCTTTTATTATGACCACCGTCGTGGACAACAGTTCGCAATGCACTAAATGAAGTTGACTTGATTCACTTGGAATGAAGCCAGATACAATTCGATGAGTTCAAAACCGTTTCACCTTCCCGGTTATGATGGTAGCCCGTCTTGTGTCAGAAGGAGAGTGAAATGGGTTCGGCACTATGTCACTATATTTATGAACACCGTGGGAATCGTTTTATAATGAGCTAGAACAACAATACCTTTACAAAACGCAACTAAGTATAGATATAACTATTCATAATGTAGTTTTTATATTCCATAAAGTTTAATGTAAACACCCTTTACCTCGTTTATGGCTTGCTTCAAAATCTACGATTCGTATCTGCAAAACGTAGGATTCATGCACAGTCACTGTTATCCCTGTAAACTGCTTATCGGCCCCTTTGGCATGCTGCTCACCTAATAATAATCTTTCTTCTGTTATCGACCCTTTAGGCTGTGACAAATACATAGCGCTTCCATTACTCCGTAATATTAAAGTCCATACACTAGTTAATAACCCTTTCAGCAATACTGCAATTATTTCTTTTGCAGAAGGCTTCTATACGCTGTCGTAGACAAAGACAACACACCCAACCATAGAGTGGCGATATTCACGACATCGATTATAATGACAGCGTGCACTTTACTGTCAATTCGAAAAAAAACTGTATCAAAAAATGTACGAGTATCTGCGTCTTGTGAAGTGACAATGCATATCTTCCACACTCAAAGGAACTTTAGTTAAGAGCACCTACACGGTTGAATATGCCAACTAATATCCTTTCATTT
>VICI01002042.1:0-18561 GCA_019593645.1 Akabosia matsudoensis | reverse complement strand
GTAACAATCTTAAAGGCTACTTAGTTTAGTGTAACGAAAAATAAGAAATAAGTAGTGACACTCGTTAGATATGCACAACAAAATCCTTCTTCACTTTTCCTGAAGCATTTTTCTTTGTATTTAGATTACTTGCAAACGCATTTATTTATGTATAAATTACATCATTTATGATTCACAATAGAGGTGATCTTTTACTTTTTGCTTTACATTGGTTTTTGTTATGCTGATAGTTAAAATGGTAGAAATTTTACTACCTCCACGAATTCGGATACGTGATTCGTAATTTAGGATGCAGAGAAAACATGTGAATTGTTTTACGATGTTACTTGATATGTCCACCGTAGCATATAAAGTTGAAAACGGAAGCAGAAAATTCGGCTTTGCGTAGACGACGGTGATTTAATATGATGCTACTTATAATTGTTTTTGAAAACCATAAACGTGAAGCAATGATTTTCATTCCACGAAAAAGTTTTTTTGTTTCAAAAATATTTTTATTTTTTTATATGCATGATGCTTTCTTTTACTTTGAATAGAAGCCTTAGTCCCGGTGCCCATCCTGGTCTCTGATGGAAAGGACATAAAATGCGTGGCAAATTCCCTGCATTATACAATTCGAATTGTCAATTTAAATCCAGACCTTTCGTGTTCAAAAGTAAAATTATTTTTTATGTTTCTCACCGGTATGAATCCCAAAATAGTCAGGATTATGTTAATGCAAAGGTGAAATCCGCAACCAACAGCAAAAAGAACGCCCAGAGGAGGGAATAGTACGCATAACAAAACCAAGCAAATTTCCTCCGCTGTAACCATCCTGCCAGACTCTCAAAAGAGATGTTGCGTTTGGAATAAATTAACTAGCTTTCTTCCTAATGGACTACGAACGATGAGTTGCCTCCTGCACTAACAAAAAGTCATCAGTTCTCGATTTCCCGGTCCAATCGATGAAGACAGGCACCACATCCGTTTCTTCTTTGATTTACGCAAACCAAAATGATTTTCTACAAAGAGTTTATGTTCGGTCTTAACTGCGATATCGTTGGCGACAACTTATATGAAAGGCGGCTACATGAAGATCTTGCGGCAGCTAACCTAACCAGCAATGGACCTTACTTTATAGTCTTATGGGAACCTAACTTCGGTAGAATATTTATTTTGCATCAGGGTGAGTCAGTGGTTCAACAATACTTAACTGGCGCATTTTGAATTTACAAGCTACGATTCAATAGGGGATTGGGTTAAGGTTGCAGATAATTGACAGTAAAATATCAAAGACATGCGTGTGTGGGAGTGTGTCAGTAATCGTCTCGTAAAAACGGGAANATTCAATAGGGGATTGGGTTAAGGTTGCAGATAATTGACAGTAAAATATCAAAGACATGCGTGTGTGGGAGTGTGTCAGTAATCGTCTCGTAAAAACGGAAAAAAATCCTACACGCACTTCTAATTAGTTTTAGGATTGTTCGGAGGCCATCTATTACTGTTGGAAGTGTGAACAAAGCTTTCGCATACGGAGAGTCAGACAACTCCAAACAGTACGAAAATGCTTGACCTCCTCATCTTCAAACATCTTCATCTGCTCAAATAGTGTTGCAAATTCGAACTACACGTAAAACAACGTGTGTCATGAATGACCCAGACAAATGTGCAAAAACAATAAAATAGCGTTAAAATTGTGACTAGAATAATATTTTTCGCCTAGAATTGTGACTAGAATAATATAATTTTGCTTTTTTACGCCTACCTTGCCTTTGCTTTCTGTTAACTAAAGCTACTATTGAGGGAATTGTAATCTGTAGTCCACATAAATGCTGTCATGAATTCGCTTGAATTGAGCACAATACTTCAATAATTAAAAATCACTTAAAAAGCTTCAGCCATAACTTTACTACTGATACAGATTACAGAGACGATTGATGGTCTGAATTGTAATTTTCAAAAATGCCATTCCATCACATCAGTTGTTGTAGCCTGCAACTTGTACGTTGTATTTGTACGAGGTAGATTTTATACACGACTATAATTATCTACTGTAGTACATAGTTGATGATTAAAATGAACCTTTCCCGAGTGTTTTCATGGTTTGAGTATCCTTTGACATATATTTGTTCATACCATGCAAATAGGTTTTCCAAAGGTGATGAGCGTTTCTCAGTACTGCATGCCTTTAAAAATTCCTAACCGTAGATGGCTCGAATATCATGATGATGTAATGATCCCATTCTTTAATCTATAGAGATATTTTGCGCCATTTGTTCTTGGCAACAATCTGTCGAGTTAAATTCTCTCTGAAAGCCGATCAAATTGAAGACGGGATCAAATCGTCACAGTTGAGTGAATCGGCTCAACCTGTTCTCATTATTAATGAAAATCAATACGCCTGCTTGATTGATAGGCTTGTAGTGAAATGGTGCAACTAAAAATTGAAAGTGTAACGGATGTAACGCGACAAAGTTTTCCCATGGGTAGTTCATAATAAGGAATTTCTTGCTTGAATCGCACCTAAAAGCAATTTCGCTAACATGAAGCGTCAGTCGAGGAATTCGACATGACGCTAACACAGAACTGCAAATAATGGCCGAGTCGACTCCTCTTATCGTTAAATCCAACCTTGTCTTGCTAAGGAAAAACAAAGACTTTGTGTCTCTAAACTTGCAGCAATTAATGTTCAATATTTTTCACTCCAAACAATCCAATAATAACTTGTCATGTTCATGGCAAGCAACAATTGTACCATCAGGCAATAGTTTACGAAGCCAGCCAGCCATCAGGCATGAAAAGTTTTAGGTACAACAGATTTCAGGTTTTTAAAATTAATTTACTAGTTTTTATAAATCTTTGAGTCTCACGCCTACATACTAAAAAACTTTGAAGCACCTTGCTCATATGCAAGAAGCTTTGAAGGACTATATTATTGACACCATGAACGAGGAAGCGTTTCTGAATATTTCGGCGAGATTATCGTATAACTTAAGTGTGAACAATAAACAAGAGGAGTGCAAAACACAGCCCTGTATGAATTCATGAGCGACTAAAACTGCGTGTTCAAGCCAGTAACAAGTTTGTATTTTGTGCTTATGCACAATAGATAAATATTTATTGTGTATTTGATCTATGCCCTATCGTATCATGGAGTCATCATGATGATTCATTTTAAATTTCCGTAGTTGACAGGAAATCATCCCTCAACAAAGGTGAGTATCTTAAAACTTAAAACTTGAAACCAAGAATCGACTAGCTAAAGATTTTCAAAGATAAGGGGTAAATATGCCGGTATGACCGTTTAGATTCATTGTCTCTCTTCTGCTCAACCATCCTAATTATTTGCTTGGTTAGTGAAGGCTAGAGTTCTGCACATGTACAATATAGCAGATATACCACATAAATTTTCATAATTTGTTTGCTTTAAAGCTTGACAAAGGCCGCAATCAACGAAACAAAAACAAAAAAAAATCTGTAAAAACTGCATGCGCATACACACAAAACCATCAAAATTGTGTTTAGCGTTTGATTTCACAAAACCGTTTATTCATTAAATGTTTCTACCATGAAGTTGTGGTCAAAGTCTAGTGCGTCTGTTGTCTCAACATTATTTTCAAGTTTGATGATTCTCAATGAACTCAAAAGAGATGGACTCATGGATTTAAGACCTGCATAATTTTTGCACACACTCATTCATGCTTTTGGCCATCAATGGATTGGTTATGAGGACGAAATGCACCGAATGACAAGTAAACCTAATAGTTAGGACACGCACCTATACTACAAGTGCAGCGTTAAATTGGCAAGTTTGCAATGTTTGCAGCGTTCAAGACTGCTTAAAATCAATCACGCGAATAACCACAAAGCTAAAAAAGGAAAGAAATAAAGATCATAAGCCTAGTATCCACCACCCTTTGTTGATTATATCGATGTAGGCAAAGAAAAAAATATGTTTTATATAGCTTGCAGAAATGATGACCACCTCACGGCGATGATGATGGTAGGAATTACGGTCATAAAGTACGATATAGACAAAACGTGACTTATCTGTAGATTTTATCGATTTTCACCAAGGGGTACCAGTAACACTTATAAGACAACTTCATCCATCATATACAATTTTTTGGTTTGCGGTAATACGACCATCTACTTCAACTAATTCTCGAAAATGCCTCAATATCTCTGATCTTGCAAGTTGACTTTCTCTAGTAAATGCTGTTTTAATCGCTTTTGTGGATTTACTGAAGCAGAAAACCAATATTTAAACAACAGGTAATTAAAATCTATGCTGCTGTAACTAGCTGAAGATCTCGATTCAGATGTCGATACAAGTTTACATGCTAACTCATGTGTAAGCTAGGCCTCGTGCTGACATCGTGTTAATGCTGGAATTACACTGCGTGTACTAAGAGATCGAATCCTGGCTAATGTTCGGATAGATGTGATGCTATGTTAAGGCTATAGTTCATCAGATTTATAGAGGATGACACTTTCTAACGCTGATCTATCTTGAATCTCAATTTTGCTCAAGATCTCGATTAAATCAGTTTCAGTCAAACAACTATGTCAACCCATTAGGATTATCAGTATTTACGTTAAACCGGTGTTAAATCTTATGTTAAATCATAAGAAAACGATCAAAACTCAGAAAACTTCCTCTGGCTTCTTGCTGAAATGTAAAAAAGTACTATGGTCTGTAAATGCTGTAAGACAGATGATCTTGCTGATGAGAATTAGTCCTAACTTTAATACTTTTCCTCTAACATCGTTTAACCTTCAATAATGAGAATTAGTCCAATCAGTATCATTTCAGGAATTGATAAATCCAGTCTTTAACAAGTTCTATAGCCCAATTTGAGGTTGAAGATGTGAAAGTGATTGCCATACCTCTAAATGGCGTGAATTTGAACTTTGCCAGCTGCCAATTCCTTATAGACTGGATTCCTCCAAATAAATTGATCACATCATTACGCATACTTCGTAACATAACTTGGAACTCCAACCGATTGTTAAATAAAATATTACTGGACATTGAACATGAATGTTTTTGCGCTTCGTTTTAAGCTGCCAAAACACATCCAACTCCCTGATTATATTTGAGAAAATTGTGGGGCAACAAACAAATGGAACAGCTTTCAGCCTGAGAAACCGTTAGGTAACATACTTTTTAAGGCTTGGCACGTTCCACTTGTAGATTGAATTGGCTGACAATATTTTCATGGAAAAGGTATGATGTTGCTGCATTTTTCTCTTCCGATCGTGTTATTACTCGCAAACAAGAACTTAAGGACGAGAATCTAATTAAAGCAAAACATACATGACCTACATTTAATTACTTTTACTACTTATTAATAAACTTCACGTATGAGTGACTGATCGTGTTTGTTCACAAGAAACCTTTTCGCTAGAAAAACTCTACATCATGACCCGTCATCCATGAATTAGTTGATGCTAAAAAATAGCATTCAACGAACCAAGTCCGTGCGTAGTTCTCCAACTCAATGTCAATGATACGAAACACGACAAACTACGTGGCAAGTCGAACACCACTAATAAAAAATAAAATGTAACTAAATCCTAGATCAATTTTAACTCTGGTTTACCTTCTGCGTTCTGTTTCCCTGCTCCATTGTTACTTGTATTTTGTATCGTTGGCGCAACATTCGTTGAGGCTCCAGCAGCAGCGGCATTGTTATTAAGGCTAGCGAGCAAAGCCAATTGTTGCAAATTCAGAGATTGCCTTTTCGTACGATTCAATGAAACCATCGCATCCTCCAGTTCTTTCGTTGAAAACGACTCACTCATATTCTTAAACAACATGTCATTCATAATAACCGAAGATATTGTTGATGTTGGAACAATGTCATCTTTTCTTTCGTCAGCACTTACGTCACTTAAAAACAAAGCTATAGCCATAACCAGGGCTGCGGTGCCCTTGTGGACGTTTGAGATCCAAGCTTTTGGGGCCATTGTGCTTGATTTTGAAGATACAGTCCAGGTCAAAGTAGGCACAGATTTAGGAATCCGATGCAATTATTGTAAGGCAGTGGGCGAACCCATGAGGGCAACTATTTTAAAATCTTATTCACAGCTTCATTGTGTTTTCATATCACAATTACACCCTTCTTATACCACTTAGAAGTTAAAGTGCACCCGTAAAAATGCTCGCCACGGCCGAGTTGTAAAAATGTCAAGACTAGGATGCAACTGTGTGAATGATTTTTATTACTGTTATCAGTTCTCACTTTAGCTAACACAACGTGAAGAAGAAAACAGGCTATCTTCTTGAAAATATAAAATTATCAGGGTCAATGTAACTATTTCCTTTTACTTTAACTGTCTTATTTTACAACTAAATTTTTGTCACGTTTCTTCACTCAAACAAAAGTTGTTAACTGTAATTGTCGAGTGAAATACTAACACTTGAGTAGTCAGACTATGATTCCAACCTACAACTTATAATCAATTTAATTGACACTGACGGATCGATGAAAAATTGACAAATGAACTGATGTAGGTACTATCATAATTCACTTTAAAAATGTTAAAAGAACACTTGTTTCACCTTGTTCTTTTTCAAAACTCAAACTTAATCTTTAATCCCAGCATTAAAATAATAAAAGCCTCATCAAAGCCTAAAAACTTCCGCTCAGCGCGTAAAGCGCAGTCACATCAAGAGTAAAACTGCATGCACGAAAGCGTCTTGTGTGAATTTAGTTTGTTTTGCAACACTTTTAAAGCCAGTAGCTCGGTGAATTCGTAATCTGTCAAAAGTTTTGAATGGCTTTCGATTTCAGTTGGACTGCATCTGTGCAAAAACAGTTGCAGTTCTTTAATGTTTGTATGCAGTCAATACGCGTTTTTAATAATGTAAGGAGTCTTATCAACCTAAGCGTTTACAATCACTCGCGCAAAGCTAGGTGCAAACTAAGCTGCACAGTCAAACTATGCATGTGAACAAAGTCAAACACGCCAAAAAGACACAATCAGTGCATAGGTATCCTCAAATAATAGTTATTGTTAAGCTATATTGATACTCGCGAGCTTTAACGATTCGCCAGTTTGTCTTCACTCTTTTTGTGGTAGACTTTTATCGAGTAAACTTGAATTTACACAGATATGTTTTTTTTTAGTTTTTACTTTTTAATGAGCATGTATATAGAGACATACGCTTGCTATTATTGCCGCATGTTCAGCAGTATCATGGCATGTATCAACAAGTAAAAAAGCCAAAGGTACTCTCGCAATTATATGTGGCAAAGGTTCCTTTTTACATGAATTAAAAACATGATACTATTTTCTGCCGCTGCTGCTACTGCAAGATTGAGAGCAATGTGCATATTCAGTACGAGTCCATAGTTGGAAAAATACTCTATGATTAGCCTATTAAATCAAGCACAAAAAGCTTTTCATTCGTCATAGTTCTTGTACTTTTGTACTTAACATAGAGGGTGATTAAACAAAGTAGAAGATAAACGAATTTAGGACTACTCCTATGATCATTTAGTTTACCTGATGAAAACGTTAAGCCTATTAGACTTCCAAAATTCTATGTCTTCTCAACCTTAATATTCTCAAACTTGTTGGGCTTAGTTCATTCGCTTTGTACAAAGTGACGCTAGTAGCGCTACCTCAGCTCAAATATGAAGAAAAAGTTTGGTAGGTAGGAAATGTTGCAGATGCGTACTACGGTTTTTAGCAAAAAAAGGAAATGAGACATCTTACCAACATTTTTACTGCTGTCCTAGATTGCATGGATTATCCTTCACGGAATTCATTGAAGTATAAAAAGAAGAAATCAATTCAAAGCATCTCCTTAATAAACATTTGCCCATATTACACTTATCTAGCTATACTCCAAAATCGCGAAAGATATTTTTTGGTGTAATGACATACAACATATGCTTTGAAGAAAAATTCTTGACAACATAAAGAAAATTGATACATATTTTTAATTCATGGAGACTTATTTTTCAAGTTCTAAGAAAAATTATTCGCATGATTGCAATTTAATATTGAGAATGGCTTTCTAGAAACCTAGCAAATAATGCGGCTTATCAATCGCCCTCAACATCAACCTCAGTCATTTAGGTTATTGATTTATAATATTGTGTAGGCCGAATGTGTTGATACAGCGAAAGTTTCAAAATTGTGTTCGTCCTACGATGCAACTGTTGGTACGATTCATCAAACTATTAGTTAAATCGTTTCTCTCATTCATCATCTTAATTTGTTGGTTTTCGGTGTAGAGATGAAATTCTTTTAAAAAATGTGTAAAAAAAAATTGTGTAAACTCTTATAGACGATTATCAGCAAGTATGAAAGTCCTTAGAATAAAAATATGTCACTGAGCTGATTATTTCTTGTTCACAATTCTTTTGAAAGATGCAACTTTGTTTGTTTTGAAACTAAGTGTTAATGCACGAACAACAGTCTTTCGGTTTTGGTTTGGTTTAAGGTAACCTCGTAGTAGCATTATGGTTACATTTTCTTTTATCAAGTTTTTAGTGCTTCAAAAGGTTGTTCATCACAGCTTGAGTTTTAGCATAGAAAAATACAAAAAAACATAAGCTAATAAGCTTGCTTTCATATACCACAATGCCTCGGTTTATTGAATAAGCCTTCTATCAATTTAATGTAAAATATGGTCCTTCTCCTATAAAATACAACCCGATGTGAAGCAAATGACAAACAAAGCTTTCATGCAGGGATTCCAATCATTAAGGCCGTATTCATGCCGATTTTACGTAACCATTTATGTAGATGACATCTGCGAAATCGGAAAGAGCCGGTGTTCTACAAACTGTCGTTGCACTGCTTTAAAATTACAGCTATTGTGCTATATAGTGTCAAAATCACGAAGAGAAGTGCCTCAGATTTTTTGTCATTATTCATGCATTAAAGCTGAGGAAGCATTCCGTTGCAAAGGAAGTTGCAATACAAATCTACCGTAAATGTGGAATAATATAGCATCTTGTGCAGTAGGAATCGGTACTTAGAATAATAGAACTAAAAATAGACCCGTATTAAAATTCAAGAGTGCCAACCGAATTGTATAACAGCTGGAATTCGCTAATAGGTAAACAAATTGAAACTATGCCTGTTTTCTTGAATATTGGTGCACCCTAGGACTATCTCTATATAGTCCTAGGGTGCACCAATGTGCGAGATCATTCAATTCGCCAGTTTTGGATTTTTTAAGATTGCAGAGTTTTAGCAATACTTCGGTACTCAGTTCATGTAGGTCAGTTTCATTGTAACTGCAACTCTTCATGAAGTCTCTCAGACAAAGTAGAACTGCTACACCACATCACAGACATTAATTTCCACAAAAATGTATCAGTTTTAATTACTATTATTTTTACTTTCTTGAGAAACAAAGAAAATGAAAACAGGATAATGTACCAACAATAAGACAAAGTCATGTTCTTCCGTCCCTCTCTCCTTTTCCCTTCCTGTGTTAACGACATTTTTATATTGTGAGTTAATCTTGATAAGCGTAAAGCTATTGGGTGTAACGCACGTTAAGAAGGTTATACTTCCTAAGGACTATTGCATGTAGTCAAGCATGATTGGGGCGAACTAGATACCTAACTGACATTTATTTTTTTAATGTTTATTCTATTTTCATATCTAAGCTTGTCACCTGAGAACTAGAACCACAAACATCTTTCATTCCTGAACCAATTCACTATAAAAAATTGCCAATATGTATGTCTGTTGTTTATTCAACGGCTGATTTCTTTGTACAAAAAGGGCTGATAGTCAGAACATCCTATAGTTGGGAACATTTTTCATGTAATGAGTCGTCTACTGATTAGGTAGAAGTGTTTTTAAAACAACACAAGCATTGAATTAATACCTGGAATGAACAAAATGTAATGTTTTTAGTAAAATAGCGAATGCCCGCTTAAAGCTCACTAACAACACAGAGTCTTTCGCTATTATCTGTCAATTTAACCGGACTTGAATCACCCTAAATTACACATTAAATACGAAATACCTACAGGACAATATAATGATAAGAAATATGTATTCCTACATTTTACCTTCCAATTTCCAAAATTAAACAGTCGAAGCATTGGTGATAGATTCTGTTCATTTCATTGTACAGGGACCGCCATAAACAAGTATGCCTAAGCTTTTATATTTTTTATTTTTCTATGTGAGGTTGTTTGAAAAAACGCCATAAACAAGTACCCCTTTACTTTTCATTGCAAACTTCGACTCGTGGTTCGAGTTTGAGTACCGGTAATAGGAAAAACAACACGTTTTCTTTCGTGGTTCGAGTAGCAAATCTTTTCAAAGAAAACAGAACGCGAAAACGGTTCGTTCGATTTTCTCATGAGCGAGCAACTTTTATTTTAGTTTTAATCATAGTAGGTAATGAGGAAAACTCATAATAAATGAAATCGGAAAAATAAAATCGAATTATTATTCGAGTCGAAGTTTGAAATGAAAAGTAAAGGGGTACTAAAGGGTTTATGGCGTTTTTCAAACAGCCCAGCAAAGGAAAATAAAAAAACATACAAGCTTAGGGATACTTGTTTATGGCGGTCCCTGTACATAGAATACATATTTCGTTCTGCGAGAAGTCTTTGAATTGGGTTTATTGGTTTTCTCATTCGTCTAGCCCATAATGTGTGTAGCAAAGAAATTGCTGTCATCTTACATAAATAATTACTTCTAACGTCTAAATTAGCGCAGATATTTTAGGTGAGATAATAAATTCCAGATTAAAAATAATTTGCCTCTCTCCGGCACGATATTGTATGGACGTTCACTCTAAAAATTGTCCTCAGCCCAGTGTCACTTTTATTGCCATGAATGCTCAAGGTCGTCATACATAAAAACGGATTCAATTGGGACTGCACCTAGTCCTTAATCCATAACCAGGAACAATACCGCATTTTCTTTGCTTGTAATTGTATGTATAATATAAAATATAGGGGTAATCATGCATAGATTTTGATTTAATTTTAAAACATAATCTGAAGGGCTTACCTATATTGATTAATTAGCCTAATTGGCCCAGGTATACTAATCATTCATATGCCATCCTGTAGCCTATAGCTAAAGGCGTGCCATAAAAACTTCAAACTTCACTTTTTTAGCTGCTTAAATCAATCTATACTGTACCCATGTTAAATGCCAATCAGTCAGTCAACAGATGAAGGATGTCTATTCGCTGTTGGATACTATACTAGTAAACTAATGGAGAATTCAAAACGATGTTTTGTTCCTTAAGTTAACCTTGATGACACAAAGGTTGAATTGAATGTTTCCTGTGCCTTACAATGTAACATGCGTATTACCTTCATGTCGTGTCATGTAGATCATATATTACCCATTTTAATGAAAATTTTGCCGACCTGTTATTTATGGGCTAGTAATAGTTTGTAATCATCAAACAGGAAAGCACAAGAAAGCTGTGTAAACTCGACCAGTTCTTACGAAACCAGCAAGTTCATCTTTTCAATAAAAATCTTAATGGCTACAAAAAATAGATGATTATTGCCAGTCTAACATCATGCTGTGACAGCGACTCAAGATACTGCCGTGAGCGATAGCTTCCTCTTAAAACAACGCCCAAACTGTGAACTGGAATGTTCAGGTAAATGGTCAAATTAGGTAACTTTTCGTTGTGTGATCTTTTCCAAAATACTGTGATTATTCTAACCTGAAGCCAACTTGCTTAGGGTTGCTTTTGCCATTGGCACTTGTATATACTGAATGCAAAAGTAGTGCCTATTCTACATACGCTTCCATTCTATTCCGCTCGTATGCAGGTTCAGAAATGTTAAGGTAGATGTGAATTTTCGATGACTGCTATACTAATCATACACCGTGTTGAAAACAATTTAACAATGTTTAAATGCTTAACCTAAACAGTCCAGCTATTGATGCATTTTATACTTTTATGGTGTTTTTGTATGACCAAAAGTAATTGCAATTAAAGCGTCGTTCTTGTAGAGCAATTCTTTTTATACCAATTAGTACACGGTACTATGTGACATTACATACATCATTCCGTCCCTGCCAGCCTGCCATCGTCAAAATAGTTGCAGTCCGTTTCAGTGCAAATCAATCCGCGCCCATTAGCATGCTCTCATGCATCAACTTGACAAAATCTTTACCAAATCAGACCGAACAACCGAAGCTATTCCACGGCAATTAACGTTATGCATGTGCTTTGGAACCTCATAATGTATCTAAGTTATTAAATCACGCAGACTAGAGGAAGGGTCTCCTATCTTTTGTCGCTGTAAGACAATCCCGTTCACCTTGACAAACTGACAAAAGCTAAAGAACACTGAATTGTATAAAGACATGTCTTCAGCACCTCAAAGAATTCTTCGCTGTTGTGGTTTGCATAATGTCAAGTGTAGGGATAGTTGTATTGAATGGGAAGGTTCATTTAATACAAGTTGAAAACTGGCTACCTGAAGGTTTAGAAAAATATTTTGTCTATAATCTAATAATAGCCACAAAAAGCCATGCCTTGGTATGCAAATCACAGCATCTGCTGTGCGTGTTGGTATGTTGATATGTTTTTATTTTTATAAAAATATATCATAGCAGAAAGAAAGTAGCGTATCAGTGTGGCAATATATGAAAAATGAAGGTCGATAAAAAGCTTATTTGACTCCTAAAATATGAAAAAAAGGCGAATCCAATATTTTTCTCTGTCAGCGCAGTACTACTTTTCTTATCTTTTAGGTAATGTATAAACTACAAGCAGAATGGAACGGAAAGTAAGCATACAGATCCAATACCGTGTTCTCGAGGCTATTATTCAGCACGTTTATATCTGCATCTGGCTGGTTCTAAAGCTTTGAACCTAGCTGGAGCGAAAGGTGAAAAAATTTGACTTCGATGTCCTTCTGTGACATAGGGTCTCTGTAGGTCACGTTTCGTTTAAACTACCATCGTGGCGTATTCAGTATCCATTTCTTTTTTGTGCACATTCAGGGCGTTTCCTTACATTCAGTACAATTTAGATATCTTCAATATTACCACCTTGAGTAGCAAAGTCGTACCAGACAAGTATCATAGGCTGATTTTTTAAACACGTTGTGATACATGTGGACTCATTGGGAAAGTTGTATCATCACCAAGTGCATCTTCATTTCAACTAGTTTAGGAGTGATTATTGCTGAATCATACAATTCATGCACGATGGTAGCTGAGTAGACCTTTGGTAGATAATGTAAACTTGGCACGGGTAATCCTGTCACTTACTCGTGAAGGTTGTGCAGAAGAGCTCCCAAAAGCTAACCATGAAACAGATTTGCCACAAAAACTTCGGGTAGATGGAATATTTTAGGCGTAATGTTTTTTCGGATTGTGCTTGAGCAACAAAAATGATTGACGTGTCCAGTCGAAATCATCTCATGTAATTGGACGATTATAATTCTATGAATGTCAGACTAACAACAAAATTGACTACTCCCACACTCCAAAACTGAGCTTTATTTCTCAGCTCCGGTTTGTCCAGCCCATGACAGCTTGCTCAAGTTCTGTTTAAATTTTGTAATCGCTTTTTGTCGCCAGTTAAGTTGAAACTTCCATTACCATTTACATCGAACGGACATCCGAAGAACATTCTAGGCATAACAACTGCGTTGTATATAGCTGGCGAATATTGGGCAAGGGCAAATCAAAGTATGTCCGAATTTCAAAGTCAAATGGTTTCCCAATGCTACGTTGTGTAACCTCCACATCCAATTCCAACCAAGCCCACCCACATCAAAAAATTTAACAAAAAAAAACTAGATGAAGAGAAGCATTTAGACAATTATTATTCATCGATACATCAGTACAAACTATAACGTAATATTGAAATTATGTATTTCACCCTCCAAAAACGAATTCTGTGCTCTAAAAACGGTTTGGATCAAATAAATATAGAAGGGAAAGAGGATAACGATATCACCGCAGAACCTGCCAACTACAAAACGTAGTTTACCGCTTGTACGGTAAAATATTACTTGGAACGGTAAAAGAAGAACTTTTAAAAAAGTTGCTGTTCCTACTCATAAAAAAAAGTTAATTGAACATTTTGTAGGCTTGTGTTTTGATGATCTCATTTTTCTTACATCCGAGATTACAAATTGCAGATAAATATCTTAGCGCATTTCCCTAAATAAGCAGATTTAATGTCTAAAGTGGGATTGAAGCTTTCTACCTGTCAAATATTGTCGGTTTATATCTGCCAGTGACGCAAAATGTACTACGTATAAAAATTTATATGCGGCAAAACACCTGAAAAAGACAAAAATACTTTTTTGTGATCCAAACTTGCTCATAGTAAAAGTAAAATCCTTGCCTGTAGTATGAGATTATTGTTGTCAATAAACAAACAATATTTAGGGACCCTGAATTTGTTTTAAAATGCACATATATTTAATAGTACACCTGAATGAACGCGTAATTTTCAATCAACTTTCATACAAAACAAAAGTAGTATTTTTGCAAACAGGTTTTTTAGGATTCTTTTGATCGTAATCTTTGAAGTTAATGTATTTCATAAAAATACTTTTGAAAATTAAATTCACACCTACGCTCCTGGTCAACTCTTCATGTGCAGCATTCGTCTCACGATAAATGCCAATAACGTGCGTAAATCCTTCATTCAATCTCACAGTTTAGACAGGCTATAAACGTCGACAAAGGTGAGGATGCGCTCCTGTAGTGACGCAACCTTCCTATACTGCATTGTAAAGTTAGCTACAATTGTTTCCATCGTCCTCCTGGAGGTCTAGGCTTTTTATGTATCTTGGCATTTATCCGAATCTGTTTGACAAATCTGACCGCGTTTTCCCAACCAATGGATCCTGGCGGGCGTGCCAATAATAATGCCTCAGTACATCTTAGCGTGTTAAAACAAAGCTGTATGATTTATTGTTTAAAAAAGTATAGTAAAAAGTGTTATTGATGTTTCAAATATAAACAGAGAGTAATGATGTAAAGATTTTTAATGTTCATCTTTCGAGTAACATGTATGAAAACTTTGATTTGAAAGCATCACACATTCCCGAGCTGCTACATACGTTGTAGGTATACGATACATAAAAGGACTAGGGTAGATATGTACCAAGTTGTACTACGGAGGACGCAAATTTCTGTCACAAAAAATTTGATGAGTAATAGGGATAATAAACGTATTTGCGGTGTGACTGGAAAATAAAAAAATGATAATAGCTATTCAATTTTTATTTTCTTTTTCTTAATTTGGGAGTCAGGATGATCAAATACCTTTTCTCTTCCTCCGCCTCTTTCTATTTATACTGACGGGTGGCGATATAAAGAAGGGAAAAGCGTATGCTTTTAAAACCGTAGCCCAAGCTGGTCAGTTCTATCATTCCTGACTTGATTAGTGAACCGTGAAGATAGTTGTGAGTTTTTCTTACAGAATCACACATTAACGCTTTTGAACTTGAGTTCTATACTTCGACCCTAAAGCCGTCATCATGATATTGGCAACTGGACGCGCCCTTAAAGAAGGATCTGCCCGTGAGTATCTCGGTGATAACTTGATATCACAGCAGTCATTGAAGCATTCTGGTATTTACCGAATTTCTCTTTTTTCGCAGGGGGACAAAACAATTTCAAGCTTTTTGTAGAAAATCCTGCCGACGAGCTTGACGTTTGTTTGCATTTGGATGTTTCCATTGAGGGACCAGGAAAATCACAAATTTCCACTCAGAACTTTGGCAATGGAACGATTTCAGTAAACTATCGCGTGGCAAAGGAAGGTCCTTACAAGATCAACGTTACTCATCAAGGGAAGCATATTGCTGGAAGCCCATTCAAGATTAAAGTCCGATAATCGTCCAAAGACCATGAAAAGAAAGTTCACTTTGACATCTATACAACATATTAGTTTTTCTCCAGAAGTATGCTACTTATAATCATTTTCAAACTAAAGTTGTATTTTCAGCGTAGCCACAAATAGTACTTTAACCTTCGTACGGCAGCATACTTCGTAGAATTTTGTGAAGCACCTTCTATTGACTTGTAAGATCGTTTCAAGATAACTTGTGTAAAGTTGTATTTTCAGCGTAGCCACAAATAGTACTTTAACCTTCGTACGGCAGCATACTTCGTAGAATTTTGTGAAGCACCTTCTATTGACTTGTAAGATCGTTTCAAGATAACTCGTGATAAATAAAAATCTATTTTACTGAGTATTTACAATTCAAGAGAAAATGCTATTACTTGCTGGATCTATTTTTACCACTCACTACTAAATTCTCGGATTGACAAAACCATCCTTTGTATCACCACTAGAATCCTCTTCGATCAAATGAGAATTCTGCAAATATTTCTTTAGTTGCATAAAGCGAATAAATTCAATTCCCTGTTGATATTTGAAAAATGAATGAACTTCTTCCATTTCATCATTTCCATCTTCCAATATGGTGCATTTCTGCCTTTATTTTTTTTCATTTTCAAATATTTTGATTGTCCAACAAATAATAACTTTTATGTGTCATGGATCATAACTAAGAAAAGGTTTCTGGATTTTTTGTGCACTTTTATAAGTTTCGTGCAAGTTAAAACTTCAACATGGGTTCTTAACCAAAGAGTATTTTTTTACAATGTACAAAGTTCAAAATGGTATATAAAACTAATATTTATAGAGTAGGTATACTGATATATAGTTGCCCCTTTCAAAGGATAAGGTCGCGTTAAAGAGATGCTAACAATGATATTGTGGGTGAATATTCCTTGTGAACACAAGTGGGTCTGATATTTTCATGGGGCTTTGTGATAATGAGAGAGGTAACTTAAAATATAAATGACAAGATCGTTATAATGGCTTTTAGAACCTATCCTCGGATTCGCGAATGACGAAATTTGTATTTGTGATGGACATTCTAGAGACCATTGTTTGACTGTTCGGATCTGCGTGTGCTTGTCCTTTAGATTTATCTGGATTGGATAGAAAAGAATGAATACTTTCGAAATTACAATCTACATAGCAAAGCAAAACGAATCTTACTCGAAGTAAAAGTAACTCTTGTAGACGACTGCAAACTCGCCGGGAACAGCACTGATTTCATAGCCATTCTGTATTGCTTATTCATGAAGACATAAATGATTGGGTTGACACATGCGGATAAATAGACTAACACGTATCCAACCACATGTGTAACTGTAAAAACATTATAGATTACTTTCATAACAAGCATGATTAAGCGAAAACATTAACAAACTTTTCTGGATTTACCGGGAAAATTGACGCATTTATCTGCTATTTTGACAATGGTAATGGGAAGATAACACGCTACGAAAGAGAGGAAAATTACCAACACCATTTTTGTAATCCTCCATTCATTTTTTCTCGTTTTCGTTTCGCGAATATCAGATCTGGCAGAATGTCTCCTCATTCTATTCTCCGATCTGAAAGATGAAAGAAGGAAATCAAGCGCGAAGCACATTTTATGCATAATGATATGTGTTTTAATTATTGTGAGTCCTCTTACTTTCTCACGGTCAAAAATATTTTGACGTAACAGAAGATAATGATGCTGCATGGCACCACAAAAGCAATGACAAAAAGAGCTGTTTTTGATGAGATCCCATCCACTTGGATAATTGTGCACGTTTTAAGCGTGCCATCATAGCCAAAACGACCTGAAATATTCGTAATTAAGTTTTTAAAATTTCATCAGTGAAGAATACGCAACAATTTTTCTCAATAATGTAGCTGTTTACCCCAAACACCAAGGAGTGTGGGTAGCTGCATGAGAAAACTAAACCCCCAGCAAAAGAGGATCATAAGACCGACTCCTAATGGTTTGTAAATTTTCGTGTACAACGTATGGCTTGTGATCATCATGTATCTGCAGTTGTTTGAAATTCGGAAACATGCAAAAAAATTCTGAAATCAGCACATACAACCCGATGAAATGTAAAACTAAATGTTTCCCACCTGTTGATACTTATCATTGCGATAGAAAGCAAAGAGACACCTAGGTTCCCGTATCTCAGCAAAGGGAAAATTGTGCACAACATCCCATGCCCATAAATCCAATCGCGATTAATGAAGTTTGATGCGCTGAAAGGAAGTACCAGCAGACAAAACAAAAAATCTGCTACACACAAACTATAAAAGAGACAAAATAAAGTTCACACAAATACATCATGAGATTTCAGTTGTATGTTATTAATTTATCCAATTCACCTGACTATAAAAGCTGCAGCTATGTTCCTCACTCGCTGACATTTTAGTAGAGCTATAATAGTCAAAGCATTTCCGATAAGTCCTACCACTATAGTTATAATTATCATGGTGGCTCCAAAGTTGAGAGCCCACGTGGGGAATCTGTTTGGAGGTCAAAACAAAGTAAGTGATTCTAGTTTATGTCGACTTTTAACATTTCCAACATTACCTGGAATATTCCGAGACCGTTTCATTTCCACAGCTATGGGAAGCGGTCAGAGATCCTTCTTGCGACATTTTAGATAACTTTATAGTGGTCACCAATATCGTAACAGCTTAGGTGGGTTTCTTCATTGTTCGTTTTAGTGCTCACGCAAGTGAAACAGCTTCAATCAGGGTAGGGAACA
>VICI01002041.1:0-18568 GCA_019593645.1 Akabosia matsudoensis | reverse complement strand
GTTTATAATTCTCTGTTATATATAAATATACACTAAAAACATCATTTATTCTTGCGTATGGGACTTGATATGTATCCCCTTACAGTGTCAAACGGAATGATTTAGGATTTGTGTATGTATATACTCAAATGACTTCATTTAAGCTACAGATTCAAGAACAGAATCACTGGATTTCAACTCTAACGGTAAAACAATGTCGACAGGATTAATTGAGCCGTGGTCAGATACAACGTTCAGATGCGGATTGGATGCCTTCAAATACTCTTCGTATGAAGGCGGTGGCTCGTCAATGTCGATGTAGGATACAGGCCGCGAATTTCTCAGCGCATCGTCAAATGTTGGTGGTGGTTCTCTTGCTCGTCGAGATTGTAGTCGTTGCTGATGTATTTCTGCATTAAAAGCCAGTAATAATGTATTGTATTGAAAAGTGATTTGACCACTTGGTTTCAGTGTTTCTTGTTTAGCAAACCGTAAAGCCTTTCTACTGCTCCTTCTAAGATTGGCAAGCGGTCTTCATTTCTGTATCGTCTTCGTCTTCGAAAGAGGCACCCACAGATCTACGTTTCCCCAATAATGAATTCTTATAGTAAATTCAGAAATCTCAAATATTTTATGTAGGTAGTGCTAATTTCTTACCAAAACCTTCAAAAGCACTATTATTGCAATTAGGGCAACTATCGACAACACATTACCTGTCGTCATCATGATCTTTTCGGTTGATCATACATTGTATCAAGTAAAAGAACTGTATGGATTCTTAGCACTGATGTTTACGTAACTTAGTCGCACTATTCAGTAAATTAGGCTCGGAATGAAACCAAAGTAGAAGTATTGATGATTTCGAACATTAAAGCAGCAGATACCTTTGTACCTTCAATGCGGAAGTTACTTTTTGAAAAATTATGGCAAATTGTGCAAAATGACTCCACTATGGCTGCTGATAATCCAAAACAAAAACCAATGTCATGCGTGGTATAGTCATGTCTGTTTTCAATTGATTCCATGTTCCTGTTTGGCTAATGAACAGCTAGCTAATTTGCAGAATATCAGAGACTGCAGTACATTCTATTTCCATAATGGGTAAATGGTTTCGGACGTACTGGCACAGAATTATGTACATAGCTCGTTGTCAGCACAGATAAGACGTTGCCGGTTAACAGGGGCTTATCAGCGAGGAGATAAGACCCGATATCGAATATGCTCATAAAAGGTGTGATTCCATCAAATGGTATGGGTCACATAAACTGATCAACCAACTTGGCTTTGTTCATCATCATAATATAATATATTATTGGAAAAACTCAAAACCAACTTATGCTGAATATATGGAATATATATCCCTATATACGATTTGACTACAACAATCGGAGTCTCCAAGTCGTAATCCCCGCTATAAAAATGTACCCGCACCTCTAAATGCAAAAAACTAAACGTTCTAGAATCCAACATCCAATACGAAAACAACAACATCTCTTCCAATTCGACAGAAGATTCCACGTAAGACATCTGGCAATTTTGAGATAAGCCATGGGAGGTGGGATATTTTTTAGCCGCACACGTCGCAAATATCGGTTTTAAAAACAAGTACGCGCTTTCACTTAGGGTCTTATTCAAGGTTATCATCCTGTGCTTCTTTTCAAGACATACTGCGTGTCATTTTCTGTTGTGCCCTGTTATCTTGGTGGGGTGTTAGCTGGGCAAGCCCACAACCCCGGTCTTGTTACATTAAGAGGCAATTAAAGCCTATACTCCTTCCGAAGCAGTATCAAAATTACAAGTGCTCTTTGAAAGAAGAAAAATCGAAGCTTTCAGTTTGCTGCCCAGTATTTTTTCCGTACTTTTCTGCCCAATAATCTGTCAAATTGTAGGTTTAGTTTAGGCTTTCTTCTTCCATAATGAATAAAATAAAAGAGAAAGCGCTATCAATTGATATTCAAGATCCAACGCGTGTTTTATCAGATTGCTTCTCTCCACTTTTTAAAATCATGATACCCTTGGGAGTTTTACCCTTGCATCTGAACAAAAACGGATGGGCTACATTCAAGGTTGTTCAAAAACAGTTTATCTGTTACCTTGTCTTTGTGGGACTATTTACAACCGGAACATTCATCTATGCACGTAAGCTTCATCTGGAAAATGGAGCCCTTTTCAAACCTTCCTTTCCGTTCCCATTCCTTCAAGGTAGAACTGTTACACAGAATGAGTAAGCGATACATGGATTCTTTTTTCTCATCACCTACTTTCTCCTTGCTTTTATCTTGAAAAGAACTCTCTCCTAGTTTATTATAATGAATCGCCAAACAGACTTATTTTCTTCTGACTGCCTCCGGCAATGTTAATAATTGATATTTAAATGGGTCCGCATTGTTAAACCAGTTTTATTCTTTATGGTCTCCTTTAGCGTTTTATATTAGCGCAATGAACCGGATGGGAATAGAATTCGTATTTCAATTCGCCAAATACCTGTTCGTTTGCGGGCAACACCTTGCAGCAGCCTTGACTATGATGATGGTTCCCTTCTTAAGCGGACGAGTGACAAAGCTCTGGAATAAATTGAACCAGCTCGTGGTGCAAATCACATTAAATCATTCGGCGAAAGCGTTCGTGCGAGTGTTCTGGGTCATAAGAATTATAATCTTTCTTTGGCTATTGGTCGTCGTCATTTCTTGGTATTTGTGGTGGAACAGCTTTTTCATTGAAGGTTTTTTCCAGACATACTTCGGGAAAAATTCGATCAATTTTTTCCTGCATGTTTTCGGGTGCATTCTTTTTTCGACACTCATCTCGACTCATGTTTTACATTCAATTTTCTTTATAACGTTGGCGGGCACAATCAAAGCTTGTTTTGCATCGATTACAAGCGCATCAAATTCAGGTAAATGTCAGTTGCAGGACCCAAGGAACAGCTCTATTTCTGAAGAACTAGTTAGTTTGTCGAATGAGCGGAAACGAGTTTGTCTGCAACTTGTGGAAGGACATGAACGCGCCTGTGAATTGACAGTTTTTCTGGGAAACATTTACGGAAGGTATATGGTTGTGGAAATGTTTGCTTTTTTTGCGGGGACACTCACAAGTATTTTCGCGTTGTTCAGCAATTTTGAAACAATAAGGTTGGAAACGGTCGTGATTACTTTGTTGATTAACACAGCGTGGTTTTGTGGGCTGTGTGAGTGTGGACAAATGCTCATCAATGAGGTATGCTTATGGCGTGACAATCTTTTAGACAACTCCGACCTGTAAGTAGTCATGTCATGAATTTAACGAGAAATTGTATTGAATACCAGGAGAAAAGGTGCTTCCGAGCTGTGAAACGACTTTCACTCAGGTGAGGCATGCCTGCAAATTGGATGATTGACAAATTCATGGGAGCTAAGCGTTTAAAGTTGTCTGCTGCAAATTACTTTACTTTTTCCCGGGAATTGGTCACTGCCGTAAGCAAGGATGAATTTACTAATGGATACACTGATTTAAATGATTAGATAGAATTTTTATGGAGATGGAGGCTTTGATTTGCTTGGCTAGAGACCATTGATGTTAAAATGGCTCAAATTTGTGGATTTCAGGCTGTCGTGTCTCTTGTCACCTACCAAATTGTTATGCTCCAGTTTTTCGCTGCAGACAACGTTTACAAATTGATTAATGAAATTTATGATAAGGTCAATCGAACCAACTTGACGGATTATTGCAACGCGCAGAACCAAACGATTGGACGTCCTATGATTCATTAATCGTTAAGATTAGTCTGAAATTTTGTAAATGTCAAAAGTAGTGCGTGTGCTTCAACAATGTAAATATTTTTCGTACCCTTCTGTCTCATTTTGTACTTGAAATTTCTTCTATGAAAAATTAATCGAAGCATAGTCGTGTAATTTCCGCTATTTGCCAAATTACCTATAAACAATAAATGCAATCAATCGTTTGTTGTCCAGAAAGTAATTGCCTACCACGCCCTATACGCTACCAAATTGATATACTTGCATCTACTGCATCGTATCTAATAATGTTGAATAAAATTCCACTGCACTTAAATGTAATGATCCAATTTACCAAGACCTTATTAGACTGACAAAGAAGATTCCATGGACAGTTATTGAGAATCCAATAAGAGAACATTTTTGCACTAACTTCAGAATACATTGCTCATAGATACTTTTTTTTCTCATTATCGACCTCTTCAAATTGTTGCTTTTCTAATTCACAGCGTATAGTCGGGTCAAGGGTTTTTTACTGTCCGGGTTTTTATATCAAAGCAAGGATGCCAACTCTTCTATCTGCTATTGGAAATTCTTAACACTATATCTCCATTCCGACTTCAGGTAGTGCTAAAAGGCAGCCAATTTTTTCACGTACCTGATGACCCGATGGCGAAGACGAATTTTCCTCACAAGAGCTCCGTAAGGGAAGAAACCAATGACGTGGGGTAAAGTTTCGTATTTCTCACTGTATCTTCTGAAGTAGTTCACGCTTGGGCTCACCATTCTACAAATAAACATATTACCATGAACGTCAAACGTAGCGTTCATTTTCAGTTGGTTGTTTGTGCCGTAATGTTCAGGAAGTAGAAAACCTCCAAACACCAGAATTCTTTTCAACTTTTCCCTCTCGTTAACTTAACCAAAAGGCTTTTTCTTTAAATAGATAAAATTGAATCTACAACTTACATTGTCCGAAACTTTTCACAATGAAGATAGAGCCAGAAGTTTATTCTTGTCCTAAGAAACCTCGAGTTCGCCAGCAATTACGAAACATCTTAAATTTTCCTGTGAAAACTTGCGTATTTTTAGGTTCTTTTCCTTATTGCATCAACAAAAATAACGAGTTTTCCTTTTCCTGGTTCTCACTTCCGGCTGCTGTTACTCTCTTCGAGTTTTGTGTTAATGTGATCTTAATGACGTACTCTATAATTCACAAAGAACTTATTATAAATGAAATAATGGGAGGCCTGACAAATATTGAAACCTATACAACATTGTTTATTGCAATCTCTACGTTCATCATTGACAAACTTGTGACAATCTATGCCTTTATTATTATACAGTACACGATGAAGTTTCAAACCAGCCTGAATGAAATCTTTGAAGATATTTTCGACCAAGTTGAAGAATACGCGCCGAGAATCCCGTTTTTTGAACATCTTGAGAAGGAGCAGGCGTTTGTCCGCAGTTACGGAAGAAAGCTTGTATTTATGGCAGTAACCTTTGAACTTCTCTCACTCAGTTTCCACGCACTAAGGATGTTTTATCCAGGGTCCGATATGGTTAAGAACATTACAGTGGTCCTCGCATGTGTCATTGGTAAATGTTCACTAACAATCCCGAAGCTGTTTTACCTCTTCTATTTGGCCTCAATGATAAGCTTGTTTAAAGTTGGCTTTAAAATACTAACAGAGGCGACAACACTATTAAAAGACAGTTCGTCTCCTCTTGAGATAACCATTCTTGGCGAAACGCGAAGTCTTGATATTTGCGATATTTTGGAACTTTATGAAAAGCTGGATAAACTTGTTAGCAAGTTTAATCGGACGTTTGGGGTTCAAATGCTTTGTTGCATGGCTTTGTCAATTGGATTGATTATTCACTATGCATATCTGATTTGCGTAAATTTTCGCTACAACTTTTGGTATGTAGCTGTTATCGCGCTACCTTTAACACTTATTCACTGCGCTTCTGTTACATTTTTATGCTACAACTCCTCCAGCATGACGATTCAAGTAAGTCCTGCATTCAAAATCATTTGCAGGAAGTGCTTCTAATCTTTTTCTTATGTTACGTGTCTATCTTATCACCATTTCCACTAGGGCCAGAAAACAATCATTTGCTTGAGACATTCCAAAAGAAGCTTTACAGACGAGGAACGCTTCAAGGTGGGCCATCTCACTTGTCAAAACATGGTAAAAGTTTTAAAAAAAGTAGCTTTACTAAAGAAAACCAATATCCTCCGCAACAGATTAGTCTGCATTACAGTCAAGCTGTTACCAGCCCGCCTACAATTTCCCCTATGAATTTGTTTCCAGTCTCAGAGCGGACATTACTGTCGGTAAGTTGTGTGAAACGGAAGAACAAAGTAGGCCAAACTCTGATGAATTTTGTTTACGTATAAGCTGTATAAATCTGTCATTTCCAGGCGTTTACACTCATTGTCACGTACCTGTTCGTGTTACTCCAGTTTAGGATTGAAGATAAGGGATGCCAGACTAGAAGTGAGGAGTTTCTGGATGTTAGCAATGGAACTAGCGTTGTTTCCTCATAAAAAATGTAGGTAAAGTATGTGCAATTTTTTCAAAAGATTTCGTATTTATCACTTGAAAATATATTTCGAACATGATCAATTATTTTTCAAATATAAATTTTCAGAGTGGGTGTGGGTAGGTGCGGAATAGGAGGAATCAAGGTTAACTACAAACGCACCTCATGCAACCGTTCGTAGCAGCACAGGCTCCACTAGTTAAACCCGCGGCTTTGCAACCAGCCGTACATCCGGCACCTCCAGTTTGACAAATTGGAGTATCTCCCATCTAAAATAATAATAGAGAATTGAAAAATCAAGGGATTTTTTACTTCAAAGCTTTATGAACGTACCACAGCCATTACGACACAAGAGTATATGATAGCAACGACCAAAAGGATGACCAAATTCTTGTTGCAAGACATGATGAAGGTAATTTTTTTTCTGGAAACTAGGAAAGAATTTTTTGCAGGCAAAATGATAAAACTTTTGTTTTGAAAGTAGATAATTGTGCCAAGAGCAGAAAAACTTGGAGCTTTATATAGAAGATTGGATTGGGTCAAATCTGTGTGGGATGCGTGCACCATTACGAATAAGTTACAAAAATATTCAGTCAAAACTAGAAAAAACTTGACGATTTTTAAAGGATTATTACTAGATTTTTAACGACTGCTTAAAATACTTTGTTACCAACACTGGAATAAAATATCCATTAAGTAATTAACGCATGGGTATATTATTATGAATCTCATGAAAATCCTGACTTTGAACGTTAGTAGGGAATTCTTAGAGAGCCAAATATTTTTCTTGCAACCGAGTATTGTTATCGTTAGCCTGAACTATGAAGAAATTCATATAATTTGCACGAAATAGCAGTCAGTAAAGGAAACACTTTGCATTGACGCTAATGCTTCTTCATAAGCAAGTACAAGCTTACTGCTGGAGATCTAATTGGTTGAGATAATAAGTGAAACATTTGCATAATAGTTCCATTAATGCGCAATTTGTGTCGATTTAGAAATTAGAGTTAATTTTAGCTTTACTAATGGTATATTATGAACGGTTGTGCTCTTTTTTGCCATGATTTTAATAATAAAATCGATTTACTTGTTTTACGGCAGTCCTAACTGCGGCTCAGGGTATTCTTCATGATTTTTCAGAGCAGCAACTCCAAACCGCTGTTTCCACTTGCTAGTGGGTTTCTCAGAAAACATGTCATCCAGACGGCATTGACAGTCAACGACCAACTAAATCAATGCCATACAAAGTTATTCAAACTTTATTTTGCCCAATGTTTGTTTGGCGAAACTGGCGGAATTGGAGACAAATGGAAATGGAAAGTGGAAAATTAAAGTGATGAAAAGAAAGCCAATGTTGACCTGACTGTAGTAAAAGGTTCAATTAGATACCCGACATGAATATAAAGATTAAGTGACTTTTTGGGAAAAAAAGTTATTCAACAAACATGCTGCAAACTCGATGCGACATTAAGATTTAGTGTTGCACTAGACCTTTTCTAGTACATTATTCTTGGGAGAAAGAATGAATAAAAGAGAACTTTTTGAACTTAAGCTACAACAACCGCATTGAAACCAGCACGGCATTGGCACTGTTCGGGCACAAGAAAAAAGTTCACTTTGATTTTCAGGGAAGCTCACTTCGAGAGCAAGTTCCAATGGCTATCGATTTCTTTCCAAGAAGGAAAATTTTCTTGTTCCAATCATTTCCAACTCGGTTTCATTACAGAAAAACACTCTTCCTAAGAAACCATTCAGTTACAGAGCCATCATCGAGAATGAAGGTTTCGGTGTTCTTTTAGTCTTCACAAACGTGGCCAAGTGGCCATCCAAACTTTTTTCTTTGGCTGTGATAGTTTTTTAAAGATCGACTTAAAAGTGGAGGCTTTCTTTTTTAGATCTCAGGTAACACTTCTTTGGTGTTCCTTTCCTTCGCTAGTCCCTGGATTGTCAATTTTTTCTTTTTCTTTCGGAGGCTCACTGACGACGACAAGACTACCGGCTGGCAAGTGGAAACTTTAAAACATTTGCTTTACATTTTGGGTAGGTGGCTTTCTGTTCCTTTGGGAGAGCTTAAATTACTTTTTTTACTTAAAGAGAAAATGTTCGGCCTTAATCAATTTTTTTTTATCCAGAAGAAATTCTCCTAAAATCTCATTTTGCTTGTTGGATCCTCAGAGTTGTTGCTAAAAAAAGAAACAAGTTTATAAGGCTATATCGTAAATAAAGTTACATGAAGTCGTTTTTCGTTTGCAAGCATACAAAATTGTAGTCTTGCTATTTTCTCATTTCTTATGGGTGCGGATTACGGGATGTATAATGAGAAATCTACAAGACTATCTGAATTCTACTCTTTTACTATCATGAGACATATCTACGCTGCTTTCTTGATAAATCTTTAATTTAAGCAGGAATATGAAAATTTATAGGCGGTATTGAATTCTTTACTGGAAAAATCCAGTACCACTAGTAATCTCAAGATTAAATTATGGTGTAGGCTTCGTTCAATGATCATTGTCAAATAAACAGATACATAAATGGGAATCTTTTATGGCTGTAAAAAAAAAGTACATCCATGCTCTCATTTCATTTTCCTCTTTTAGAAAGTGAAAACAGACGTACTCCTATTCTTCAATGTGGAATGCTTAAAGGTAAAAATGTACAGCCTCGTTTTGAAACACTCTGTATTTTAACTGACTCTATTTATCATGTCCTCGACGGGATATAGCAGTAAGCCCCGACCTTTGAACTAAGGGCCGCTCAGTCTTTTTATGACTTTTGGCTTGAAAGCTAAACCTAAACTTTGCTTGTGTATTATTACAGATTTCCTCAAAACTAAAACTAGAGTAGAATGGAAACATAAATCGTAAATATATCATAAAAGGAGAATACAATTTATGACTAGCCCTTAACGGGATCGTTTTGTTTAAAAAGAAAACGTAAACTTGCGTCTGTTTCTTTAGATTTCTCCATCTCTTTAAGTTAGATGCGCTTAACCTTCAACAGTTTTTACGTCCAATTATACAGGCTTCGCCCTAAGGATTTTCAAGAATACCTTTTTGTAGCAAGTATCATTTCATTTCAGGCTGTACCTTCCATCTTTCGTGACTGAATTCTTGAAACTCGAAGGGTCTGGCAATAACATTCTTTTCATTTCATTTTTCCAACATTGCATTGATGTTGTAATCAAATGCTATATTTTTTAGTCAAAATGAGCTTTGTCACATTATAATAATTGCTTGCTACTGCGTAAATCCCGACAAATGACAAATATGCTTTCTTTTACAGTGCTTGGTGAAAGTTCTTGACGTGATTGCAATTTTTTTTATATCCTTACCTTGTCTTGATTCAAGTTTTCTCCATTTCCACACTCATTTCCTTCTATGATTGAATCGTGATTTATTTTTCACATCATAAGTTTATTCATATTTGTGCAAAAATATATGCATCCCTCCCATTCCAACAACAAGACCCTTTTAAACTTGCAATTCAAGTTGTTGATTGCCAATACCCTTTTCATTGCTTGTATTCCAAATCATCGGCGGAAACTTTCAAATAAAATATTATCCCACGAAAATGTATTGAAAAATGGTTTTCCCATCCCATACCCAGTTGATGAATGGATAAATCCATTTCCTTTCCCAATACAGCTTTCCAGAGGAGTACCTATAGAGCTTACTCCCAGCTCCGGTAATTGAACACAATTTTCTCCCAAGATGTATATTTTTTACTTTTTTGTGACTGCGGCCTACAAAAAATAGATGTGTTTTCTTCAACATTTCCACTACATGATCAATGAATGTTATGGCAAGTTTTGGTGAGCAAGAGAAAGTTATTTCCATACGTCAAATTCACAGGAAACTGTAAGAAATTTTTCTAGTATGCCAACAAATGATTTATCTGTCGATGAAAGGTGCTGGGAAAAGGATCTGTTGGCTGTGCGAGCATAGAAAGTCATCGCGAGAGAATAACAACATACGATGGTTGTAGCAAAAGAAATAAATCTGGGTTGTTTTAAGTAATTTCATAACTTTAAAAAAATAGATTTCTTACAAAGCATAGCTAACAATTCTCTTGAGTTGCAATATAACGATGTTTGTGCAGCCTTTAAGGTCTCAGATCTTGATACTTCAAAAGGTTACGGCAATCAAAGAGTTACTAATTTCTTTTCCGAAAAAGAATTGAAGAACTAGTATAAAAATAAAAAACACAATTATCAATAAGGATGAAAAAACAAATCGTTAGGAAATACTGGAATGTTGTATAAATTTGTTTGAGTCTGGCCGAAGTTCAATATAATTATTGTTACGCTGTGCTCACGTAACGTTCTAGCACACGTCAACGGACAGGAGAAAGACTGGTTTCTTTGCAAAGTTCCTAGGGCAATCACGTCACATTAATCAAGAGCAAACTTTTCGTGAGGATTGCAATCTAAACTTTTGAAATAACATTTGGTTTGCAGTCGTATGTGTTTGAGTCTGTAATTGGGTAACCCGAAATAACTTTTAAACTTGAACAAAAATCGAATCAATTTTGTGTGCTCGCCTTTTTTCAATATTTTTTTTACTCCGTTTTACAAGCAAAAAAAATTTCCCAACCCAATTTCCATGATGGATGAAGCTCTGGTAACTCCGTCAGAGGACGAACTAGTATCGAAGACAGTATCTCGTGGATCGTACGATGACTGCTGGGAGCCTCCACCCCCTCCATCAACGAAGAAAACGTCATATCCCATAATTAGAGTACAGTTTTCTCATATTTTTCCTGGAAGACTTATTGGAGAAAGTCATATTAACTCTAATTAAAAGCAATTTCTTACGATAAATAGTTCACAGATGTCCCGGAGGAAAACAAGGCTGACATTTTGGATATCGTAACTGGAGCGATTGATCGGTTTGGAGCCGATTATGATGTAATTAACAACTACCACATCCGTTCGTACTTTATAGAGCGTATCTTAAATCTTTTACGTTCTCTTTTCTATTGCTCTCCAGATGGCTACAAAAGCCATAAAAGAAGATATGGATAAAGCGTACGGTCCGCACTGGCACGCAATCATCGGAGAATCCTATGGTTTTGAGGTTACCCACCAAAATCATCACATTCTCTATATGTTCTACATGGGAAACCTTGGAATACTCGTTTGGAAGAACAATAATTAAAGCGGATCAGCTTCGAAGCTTTCACTGGCAAGCAATTATCTCCCTTTTTAATCCTAAATCAGAGTTTACATAAATTAACGAAAAAATCTTTCAAGCAAATAAAAGAGAATGCTGAATTTACACATTTCATAGCTGTCCGTCTTGATTTGCCCCGTTCGTTTACCTAAGCTCATCATTAAACGATGCTAAAGCACACTTTTGTCGTCTTATCATTAGCAGCCATTCATCTAATCTGCTCAAATGTGTGTATAAAGATACCTCGATGTGAGTCGATTCCTTCAAGGTTTTATTATTTATAAGCTTTTTCTGGAATAGAACGTATATAGCATATTGCACATCACCTCATGGCACAGATTTTCTCTCTCTATTTTTGAAGCTCCCATTCCATGCAGAGCTGTAATTCGTCTAAGATTCCAGGTGAGAAATCTAGTGTGTGTGAAAGTGGAGCCTGTTGCTGTTGTTACTTATTTAGGAAAAAGTAACATTTTGTCACTAGTATACCCTCTGGCCATACATCAATGTCAGCGAGACCCTAACTTTTTAATATGTGTTCCCCGCGTTCTCCAGCGGTTCAGATGTGGTCCAAATTTATAGTAAACTTTTCGCAGATTTAAGTTATCGATGTGCACCGCATATACAAAACGAAACGTTGTGGTAAAATTGGCATCTTGAAGAGAAAAAAATTACGTGAGTCATCACACGAGAGTTTATTACTGTTCATCGAGCCATCAAAAATGACTACGCGAATGCCCAGCTTCATAGTGAAGCCCCGATGTCCTAGTCGAGAGCAGTTGGGAAGAGGCAAATCATCATCAAATTTTTCTACATCACCGATTAGCAACATTAAGTCGGCCATTAGTGTCGGACCCGCTCCAAATTTATCATACACTCGGATTTATAAGCCAGGAGCAGGTAAATCCTTTTCGTTAAATATGCCCCTAGTTAAAGATACTTCAACTTTTTGGAGCGCTGACCTATCGCATCGGAAAAGTTTCTCAATTAAACCCAGCCATGGAACAATAATCCTTTTCCTAGAGAGAAATGCTCACCGCACCAGCTTGGTTGAGTGCGATTAAACTTTAAAAACTTGTCTAGTCATTAAAACATTTTCTTCTTTTCTTGTTTTGCTAGTTGCAGGTGGTTTTCTTACGATACCTAGAATCCCGTTGAGGGCACCAGGATCTGTTTCATGTATAAAGACAACAGACTCTCCTAAAAATCTTAAATTGAACTGTTTAAAAGTTAACATCCTATTTTCTTCCCGGATTGTGTTAAACAGTTGCGAAAAAATTGACCGGAAACATACCTGGATCAAAGCGATCCATGCCACTTGGCACAACCATAAATGATCCTAGTGGAAAGTCTGTTTTGCAAAAGAAGCCATTGAAAAAGTCCAAGCCTACAGCAGCTGGAGAAAAGGAACATAGTAAAAAGTTTGCCGAAAGTTCAAGTAAGACCTTAACTTAATTGAAAACGCAAATGAATGTAGGCAGAAAAGCTGTAAAGTATAAAATCCGAGCTACTTACACGTGAACCATTTTTTATTTCCTGTGAAAAAGAACCCAGCAGCACTGATCGCAAGGCTAAAAAGGCTCAACAAGATTTGCAGAGTCCAAACTGCATTTCCATGCACGGAGAGGGTCCATTGGATATGCCAGCGGAGACTTTCGACATCTACAGTATTGTCGCAATGAACAGAGTTTGGAATGAGAAGGTCGCTGAGAGAGATGATGGCGGATCTATTGCATCAAATGATGTCTGCCCTTGGAAGTACTCTCACAGACGAAGGCAAGGTTTGGTGCAGAAGGAAAGTGAAATTTGGGGCAGTATGAGAACATCAACTCCTGAGACGGACATGGAGAGTCCACCTCCCAGCTTAACGTCCGTCCAGTGTACAGACGACGAGCATAAGAAACAAACAACCAAAAAGCTACAAAAGAAAGGAGCCAGAGTAGAACTGCAAAGAGATGAAAATAACAATATTGGTAGTGGCAGTAGAGTTGTAACATTCGCTCAAGATGGACACACAAAAGTCCACAAAGAGACAGAGGAAATGATTATTGTTGATCGTGAAAGGGAGGCCGAAACTGAGAGCATTTACATTTCAGAGGCTCCGAATTCTGAAATGGAAGAAGCGCCAGCTGCAAACGAGGAAGAAATCACAGAGTGTCTTGTGAATTATGATACAGTCAATGACCAAAACAGTTTTTCTACATCAAAAAACGAGAATGAAATGAAAGTGGTTACAAGGATGAGCCTTGGAGCGCCATTGGGTTCTAGCAATATCCCCAATGAATGTGGCTCACCAGTAGGTATATTAATTTCTGGTGAGGAGCCAATGCAGCACGAAACTTTGGAGATTAACAGCTGCCATTGGGGCGATGATGGTAAAACTGGCGCTTCTCATGAAAAGAATGTGGTAAGCTCTGTTGGAGACGAAGAGAACGATGGTTACAAAGAAAAAATGCGTTTATTCGCAGAGTCTGTGAGCCCAATGGCTAGACTTACGCAACTAGGCAGCAACCAAGTATCTCATGAACGGATGGAATCATCATTCCCTTCATCCTCTATAACACAATTAAGTCCCAACACGGAAAGTTGTGAAACAGAGATTTGGCTAGAGAATGACCACTTTAGCAAACCGAAAAAAGATGACACTAATGCTGTACACGTATCAACGAAATCTAGCTACACGTTGGCAGTCGGTGAGGCAGAGCATTTTAATGCTGATGATGCGGCACTGGTGGAACCGCCACCGCAACAGAGTCCTCCAAAAGTTGACAGTCAACAAACGCAAACCCAAGGCCCAGCTTGTGTGGATGCCGAAACTGAAGTGGAGCGGGAGGGAGGGGATGAGATAAGAGAAAAAATGATGAATTTGGTAATGACAGTCAACACTGGAGTCGACATACTGCCAGACCAAGGGAGTATAAGGAAACCGCGAGGGATCCTGAAAGGATGGCCACCAGAAAGTACGTGCAGCTATTTTTTTTTTCGTTATGGGAAAAGTTGACTTGTAGAATATTCATTCACACATGTTTAATTCTCCGTTAATTGGCTTGAAATGAGACTGCATTTGTAAGCACTTTATTAATGGACACAAAAACATGGAAATTAAATGCTGCTTCATTAAAAATGATAATTTAGGCGGGAAAACTGAGGATTGGAGAAGATCCGAGTGTCAGCTCGCCATTCCAGAGGACATTCTGAGGAAACGGGCCATTTTGCAGAGAGTAAAGTACCCGCAGACTTTCTCCAAAGTTGGCGCAGACTACAGCTTCCCTGTGGACATCTCTGTGGGAGATATTGTCGAAAGTATCAGTCAGTCTTGGGCGTCTATTTGTAAACAGAGGGAATATGGAGCGTGTGAAAATACGGCTGCTCCTTGCTGTTCCACTACGACATCCAATGATGACGACGAAAGAAACTTTATTGGCGCGGCTTATGACATTGTCAATAGTGGATGGAAGTATGCTTCGGATTTGATCGGGTATGAAAATCTGTCAGAAAAATAACTCAGTTTTTTTCCTGAGAAAGTTACACACTTTTCCGCATAAGCACAAAAGGTTACAAAGTCCTTTTCTGTTATGTATAGTATTGCAATATCGTAACAGTGTTCTTCATTTCATGACTATGACGCACAACAAAACTGTGCTTTATAGTATATGCTTTTTCACGCATCACATGTCATTGGTTTTCAATTTCTGTCTGAAAGTAAACTGTTCCTTCACAACATAACATTATGCAAACAAGCCATTTCCCAATGATTGAATATTGGAATGTGTCTAGGGTGGAGAACGAGCTGGAGCCAAGAGAGGACACGATCCGGTACAATGGATACAGCATTCGGATCTGCGGGAAAAGACTGCTCTTGGAATCCCTCCATGTTAACTGTGACTTTGGTTTGAGTCAGCAGTCAAGCAGTTGTCAACTCAATACGTCCATAACATCGCTGAATTCTCTGTTGGACAGTCAAACCGAGCTGAACGCCAGCCGGGATGTCGGGAGGAGACGGGTTCGTCTTGTGGTCAGAGTGACTGAGAACACCGACAGAGAGGAAGAAAGTATTGAACACAATCATAAAATTGAATGTGCGGAGGGAAAATGGACTTTTATTTGTGTCAATGGCGAAAACAGTGACAATTTCGTGGAAATTTACTGTCCAATTGGAGTACATCCTGAAAATTTGAATTATGGATTGCTAAATTCGCTTCTTTTAGTTGATGCACCATGAAAAAAGCGTGATTTGATGTGATCTCATATTGTAACTGCTTTCTTTGTATCGAAAATTTCACTTTTTCTAGATGGGTTCTACACTGAACCTATTCAAGAAACATCCAAATTTACAATAAAATGAAAGAGAAATCTTTTGATGTGAAGACCTGATCGTGCGAAAAAGAGTTTCATTCATGCATGTCTTCAAAGTTCTTCCTGTAGCTGCAAACATTTTAAAACAATTTTCCTTCTGCCTAATGATCTGAGAAGAATGGCTGCATTGCGTTTTGCTATTGAGGTACGATTGCTGTCTGAATTTAACAGCCCTTTACACATTGCCGTGAAATAATTACCGATTAATGTTTACTGCAGTTTCGCCCTGAAAAAAGTTGACTGGCGAATGTTCTTTGATTTGTCCGTTTTATCGGGGAAAATGTTTGCTGGCAGTTATTACAAACACATTTGCCACATTCATTGCCGTGAATGTTTTGAAGTGGCGCTCATTTAAGCCTACTATTCTCATTTCTGATTGCTTTGAATGGTTTTAAAAACGGCTTAAGAAAGTAATTCTAAGCCTCTCTAAGACGTTTTAAAGCACTTGTTTTCCAGTGTTTGGTTTGCTTCCACCGTACGTCATTTCTTTTAGGTAAAGAAACCTTGTTCACGATTATGGCGAACTGATACTGCCATTGCACCACTAAAATCTTTATGAATGCATCAAATCATTTTCCTTCTGCATGAAAGTATGTAAAATATGCACTAGCTACTTTGTAAAAGACTATATTGTAGTTTCACCCAGACCAACTTGACATTTCAGAAACGCAGGGCATTTTTTTCAAATAAGTTGTGCTCTATATCTGAAATAAGTGCTTCATAAAAATGTAAATGTATTCTAGCTTTTCGTATACTATACTACAAGAAAAGTGGTATTTTCGGGGTTTAATTGAATTCGCCCCCATGTCTGGTTGAAAATCCTTTTCATCTATTGGGACCGTGAAAGTTCTCGCAGATTATGTGTCATCTTGTAAAGACCAGGTTAAAAACGAAGAGGCAGCTGGGTTTGTTTTCTATTTTGATAAATCCTCAAGACTAGACATCCTTTTGAATCGTGAATCGTAAAAAATTGGTCAAAATTAGTAGCGCTGTTGGAGAAACTATTCGAAAGCTTTTTGCTTTCGTTCTTAATATAAAATGCATAGAATTTTAATCAAGTTGGATAAGAATTCAGAAGAAAGTTGCTTATATTCCAAGTTACCATTCTGTTAGTTTTCACGAACTAGAAAAATCCGGTTTACATAAAGTTCGTTAAAATCCTAACCATCATGGTGTTTCCTATTTTCTTACATCGTAAAGTACAAGAGCAGAAAATCCAATTTCTTTGGCCAGAACTTGCTTTCAATTGAAGTGCACCTTACTTTCTCTTAAGTCTCTCTTTCTTACTTACTCTTTTTGGCACGCAGATTGGAAAGGACGTTTTACCAATGGTATTAAGTACTCTTTCCTCAAAGTCAGGGTCAATGTAATTATTGTGGTTTCAATGAAAACTTTTGTTTTCTCTTAAGTCATTACTCTTTTTGGCACGCAGATTGGAAAGGACGTTTTACCAATGGTATTAAGTACTCTTTCCTCAAAGTCAGGGTCAATGTAATTATTGTGGTTTCAATGAAAACTTTTGCTTTTTTTACAAGTCAGTGATGCGGCTTCAGCCTAAAGAGGTTCTCTAATGCAGAACAACTTAATCTCTGAAATCAAAGCTAATTACTAATTACTGTCATCTTTCGAGAAACCTATGATCGGGTCTAGCTGAAGTTGTCCATATTTTAGCATTCTATTATAAGCATATATTACAAGGATATCATGTTAAAGATGAGATCGTGCCGATAATGAAAGTTTTGAAATTTTTTTCCTGTGGCTCCTAATACGTAAGTTATGCAGGTTGCAAAGTTACTTAATTTAAACCTGATTAGCGTCACAACTCAAAATCTAAGCGTTATTAGCCAAAAACAAAAACGGAATCCTGTTTCATGCATAGAATAAGAAGAAGACAGAAGGGCCCTCGAGTAAAAAAGCAGAAACAATAACAAGTAAATGGTAACTGTTGGACCTGACCAGTGTATCCATGCCGCTTATTTCAGGAGTCTTTCTACAATTATCAACTATGTATTGAAGTATATCATTTCCTCTACTGGTCAAGTATATTGAAAATTTTATCATCGCCATGTAACAGCGGTCAGGTCAAACAGTTTCCTTCAAACCAAAAAATAATTTTTTTTATCCATTAGATTATGTAGAATGCATTGAGTGTTCCTCTCTAATTCTATCTTACTCTAAGGGAATGCTATAGAATGGTCGTCTGGTCTCCCAGGCTTCAGAGTGTTGCGTGAGTTCCACCACTATTGCATGTTGCTAGCATTTTCATTGATTGCACCTGTTTGCCAGGCGAGGGAAAAAATTAGAAGATGAAAATTTATAAAAGCGTGAAAGTGTCCTCACGTAAACTGTTTAATATGTGAAAACTATCAGAATACAACGGAAGATACACGATTTTTCAGTTCGCCCATCACGCCTATCTAGTTATGGCTACAATGCACGCAAAAAGCGACGAGAATCACCAAAATCAGCTTGCAAAATAAAGAGATGAAAATATATGAAAGCAGAATACACGAACTTTCCGTTTTCCTTCCAGTTTTCTCTTTCAACTGAACAAAAAATTCAGGAAGGATACATATATAAATAATATGATGTAAGATGTAATAATAAACATCAACTTCTTATACAAAAGTATAGGAAAAGAAAGATTGCGAATTGGATATTACACACGACTGCTCATTCACCAGACGACACTTTTCCTACCAAAATTGTGTTATTGAAGTTGCCCCGAGATACTAATATTTTTTAAATAATATTTCGAACGAGTTAATAACGAAAAAATATATCAAAAGATAGAGC
>VICI01002040.1:0-18571 GCA_019593645.1 Akabosia matsudoensis | reverse complement strand
AAATATTTAGTACTGCTTGCTGAACTAAGCATAAATTACTCAAGTAGTCCGTTTCAAAACAGCAATCCCTATTATGGTGGAAGCAAAACTCTGTCCATGTAGTCCATATATCCATGGAAATACATCGGTCCATATAGTTTGGTACCGGAAGACTTGGTATTTTCAAGAAAAATGGCAAGTATTCAAAAACGCTAATAATGAATTGTTTTCTCGAATGATCATAGAGTCATTGACAAATTCATTCATAATATTCTTCCTGTTCGTATGTTTTAAACAAATTAAATACTTAATGTTTGCACCATTCCGATGGCCTATGCTAAACTAGTTTACTTGACACATGCCTAATGTTTTCATCTAGTTGAGCCACAAATGTACTGCTACACAAATTTTCCTCGCTTCGCTCTCATCCTCATTCAATTAACTTCTTCCATTTCTGTATGAAAGACAGGCACTTCTGAGCCGTAAACAGAACAAAATCCCATCTAATTCTTCATTTCTGTTCGAGGCACGTCATATACCAATATTAGTACTATAATGATTCTTGAAACTCTTCCGCGATCTGGAATCTAAGACATTTCATTTTTTACCGATGAAACCAAAAAACACGATGACTACTCGTTTCTGACAAGCCAATACCCAATGCAACGGAGACTAACAGTTCTACGGTTACAGGTAAAACATAATGCTATAGGCTCACCTGTGCTGTATTGACGAATGACTGGGATGTTGCAACAAGTCACGTTTCCGAATCAGTTTAAATTATTTCAAATGGTGCATTTTTTAATCGAAGTATGTCTTTCATTTCTGTCCCGGAATTTCTAAACTGCACTGTCCAAAATTCGGCTTTCTTTATGAACTCAATGGAGTGAATTGTTTCAAAGAATAGAACAAGCCGTGCGTTAAACTCATTGCTTCGTGTTGGACGAAACTAATTTAACAGTTAGGGACAGTGTTACAAAAGTATGGCAATAAGAAGGTACATTAGTGGCCACATGCGAACTTTTTAGCCATATATAGCAAATATTTTTATGCATTTTACTCAAGGTCAAAAGTAGTTTACACCGTATATTTTCAGGAAAGAGAAGAAAAGAAAACGTTCGTCAACTGCGGCGTGGTTATTATTTGACTTCTTACATCTTAAAACAATACAAAAGTATGACGATCATCTTATAATATTGCATTATTATTACTAATAAGATTATCATTGAATCATTCTCTCTTCGTTACTAGCATTAAGTTTAAGAATATAAATACTAAAAAGTATTATCATTACACATAAAAGTACAGATTTCTTTTTTAAATATTAAGGTATTACATAATGTTTGGATCTTGATGTACATTACTTTTAAGTCTTTGAAATCAGCTAATTGACTGTGTATCCGCTTTAAATATAAGTTTGTAGGAATTATTTTTCAAACAAAACGTTTAAAATACGATGATAATTGGGCTAAGGGTTTGGGGAATCAAACAACAGATTATTTGGTTACCTAAACATTACTTTCATAATACGCAACCCTTCCTCAATTCTATGGATTTAAAATGAAATGAACGAACAAAAGTATTACTGTGTAAGCGGATGTTCCCTGTGCGGATGTGTACATAGTGTGGTACGTATCTGAGATGATATAATCTGAACATCGGAAAACGTTTAGAAGCTTTTTGCGAAAAACACTGAAGACGCAGCTACTGGTTGTTGAAAAGTTTGATACGAAGTTTGGAGATTAATTAGTGGTTCCTTGTATATCTATAATCTTCAAGTGGTTACTGTCTTCAGTTTATTCCTCTGCTAACGCTCTGGACGGTAATACTAATTTAAAGTTACGAGTTAAGCCATGGTTGTTTCAAGCAGTCAGCTGCAGTAGCACGTCTAGCAGGGTCAAACTGAAGCATGGGGGTCAGAAAGTCAGCAAATTCCCGGGCGTCTTCCTCAGACCACTCATATTTCTCGTAAAGCACGTCAAACAGGCCCCAAGGCTTAAGTTTAGTTATGTGCCGCAGCTCACCTAGCAAATACAAAAAAACATAGAGATTCATCAATTCTATACTCACCGTATCCTATTTTGCAATACTTACCTTTGCGATTAAAGAAGTCCCTCGAATATTTTCCTGAAAAAGCAATATGACGCGGAATAGGACCTAAAAGCTCAATAATGTGCGCTATGTGATCTTCATCTCGTGAATAGTCGTCACCAGTGTGTGGCTCGAAGAGGTAGTCACCTGTTGCCAGTTCAAAAGCCTACCAAAAAAATAATTCATACCATGAGTCATATAGTGCGAATTTATGTTCTCGCTACCAAATTATTGTCGTACCATGCAGGCTGTGCTCCAAATATCTGCTGGGGGACCGTACCCAGCACCAAGCAACACTTCAAGACACCGATATTGACGAGTTTGAATATCTTCAGTAAAATGATGATCCTATGCAATAATTATGAAATCAAACAAAGTTTAGTATAAGTCAAATTCCTTGTGTACAAAAGCAGGATGCAACGATTAACTGCTTACCACCCAACAAGCGTTGCCAAGATCTGCAATCTTAATATTAATATCACAAACTTCTTTAACCGGGTCAGGTCGACCAGCGACTTTCTGATCGGGACACGATGTTGTACGCCTCATTGAAGATGAAGTTGACGCTACAAAGAATCAATACATTCGTCAATCTGGACTGGTCATCATGTCTATACATTTTAAAACTGTTAAGTTAACGCACCATGCCCACCTGCAGCCAAGTCAACCAGTTCACGTTCTCCAGTACTCTTTGACTGATGCATTTGAGACTCATGCCCATTCATATGAGCTCCTCCTGAAATAACGTTGGCCTCTGCTAGTTCCGAAAAACTTTTCCTATTTTCAACTGAAAAGCCAATTTGATATTAAAACTCTTGTTTAGAAAAAGTAATACTCATAGATACTAATAATAATTCAGAAAAAAGATATTAATCACCATTAGAATGTTTCTTCGGAATGGACATTTCTCCAGCCTTGTTACCAGTTTCATTGCTGTCAGATTGCTCACCAACACCACCATCCGAGTCATCCGAGTCCAACTCGGCTCCCTCTGTTTTGCCATCACGTTGGGGTCCTTTATGGAAAATACAATAACGTCAAATTAAGTTAGCTATTTTTAACGTAAGCTCATACGAAAAATGTGGTCAATCAGTTGCATACTACCTCCAGTTCCTACTGAGTCTTGATGCGCCCCTGTAATGGGCTCCACCTCCTGATCGGGAACGTCGTGCTCCTCTACTTCTTGAAGTTGCTGCAGTTGCTGTTCCAACAATTGAGCCTGTTTTTTTGCTTTCTTTTTCATTTTCTTCTTTTTGTTTTTGGACATTTTACTATTGGCTCCGGCTTGAAACTCCTTCGGCGCAGTGCTTACTACACATGGAATTTGAGATTTCAATTAATTGTTACATTGTTTCCATCTAATTTCTTAAACAGTGAGGGAGAAATCGCACCTGCCGACCCTGGAAGTTTAACGCCTAACTTTTGCCAATTAGTAGCTTCATTCGCTAACTGTTTGACATGCTGATCGTCTACACATAACAGTATGTTTTCTGGCTTGATGTCTGTGTGGATAATTTTGCACTTCGCGTGCAAATAATCAAGCGCTTCTAACGTCTACGAGAGAAAGCAACACAACTTTAATAATCACGACTCTTTTGAGTTTAATTAATATGTGGCTTTGCTTATTACCTGACGCATAATACATTTGACGTTCCGTAAAGGAATACCATGATAGTTTGATCGGATAATCAATTTTAAAAGATTATTCCCCAAAACCTCGAACACCATGCAAACATGGGTTCCATTCACACCGGTAATCTTAAAATCATCTAATAACTGAACTGTCTTCTCTCTGTTGGGATCCGTCGGGTCTGCATCCCTTACCTACGGGAGAAGAACCGTCTGTATTATTTATCAAATAAAAAATGGTATGTCCTAATGAAGTTACGTTTTATTTTGAGCGTACGCATTTTAAGAGTTTAATTTCATCTAAGGCAGTATCGGTATAGTGAGGCGCACTCTTCACGACTTTCAGTGCCACGTACCTTCGCCCACTAGAATTTAGAGGAAAATGAATTATATACATATAAAAATAAGAATAGATACTTTGTGTTCAGTTATTCAAAGCACGTGTTCAAACGTTAACTTACGTGAGGTCCCAACAGAGCCAAACAGTTGAAAAATGGCCCCAACCCAGCTTCCGAACGACATGGTAACGGTTATAAAACAGATCTCCTATTTTCACTGGATGGTAACCTCCTACAAAACACCAAATAGTCCGAATTTACACAGGTGTGTTCAATTACGCATAAGCTAAACACGTATTCCCAGCAGCCTACCTTTACAGTAATCGCGTGGATCTTCCTGCTCGTCGTCGTCTGATCCAAGGATCTCTTCGTCATCATCACTTCCTTCGCTGGTGTTAGATGATGTTCTAGGATCCGACCTATTATAAATAAAAACCATTACTTATTTAATCTCGTCATTACCGCTGCGAGTTCTCTGTTGCTATGAAGCTACGAAGTTAAGCAGCTACTACTTCAGACTTAAAAAGAGTAAAAAGCTATTCATCATAAATCAAAACACCGGAACAAACCAATCTAAAAAGATAAGCAAGCGACTTAAGTTAGTGTTACCGCAGCTATATTAACTAAAAATAAATGTATCGGAATATGGGGCTGATTTGAACTGAAAACCGCTTCAATAAGCAAATTTAAAAAAGTATCAGAAAAGAAAACAATGGCTGTCAGAGAGCTTAAGGGGAATGGGGTTCATTGGTCACTTCTTTGTGCCAGTATGCATGATAACTGATGACACACTTGAAACACTTGAAAGTTTTTGTTCCACCGTGATTTGATTGGTACGGAAGAGTATACTCGACTGATAAAAATATTTGGATAAATTATCAAATATTTCCATTCACGATTTCATTTCGCTCTAGGGTCGCCAAGATAAATAATAATGCTTGGTCGATGGACATATTTGCAATAGGGTTAATAACAGCTCAATCATTGTCTCAATAAAAATTTTACAAAAAACAACCTTTAAGGCAACAAATCATATTATTTTAGAACACCATGAACTAAAACTGTGCACTATTTTGGTTGGACATATGACTGAAACATACGGAACAAGTAAATGCGACAACACGTTGGATGTTAATCCAGAGTCTGAATAACTTCGAGAGATGTCCTCATCGACCCCTACTCCGATCGATGACGTATGTACCAGTGATCCTGAGTTGGGAGTCACAAGCGTTCGCAGCGACGACTGAGGCATATCCTTTGGATTCCTCGTATACCCCGTGGGCCTCGAAGGGCCACTTTTTCCAATTAACTGATACCTGTTACAAGCCGTTTCGTAACCTTCCTCATCTTCGTCCTCAGGAAGTACAAGCTCCAGGGCAGCTCTTCGACCATGTTCCAATGAACCGTCACCACGATCAGCCTTTAATTCCCTCATATTTTCCTTTTTTTCCCCTCCTCCCCAAGCTAGCAGAGAGAAAAGCAATCCCATTTTCAACCAATTTGTTTAAATCTAAACAGTTCACTTAATTTTTTAAACAATATTCCCTCCTATCATTCAGAATTAATTAAAACTCATTTCGCTTCCTTTCGCGTCTAGTCCTAATTAGAGAAAACACAATTTGTCAACTGCAGGACAGAAAGTAAAGTCTTCTCTCAGTGCACCGGTAGGATATCTTTATCAGAGACCCGGACACGCCCTCCGAGGAAACCAGACATAACAGCGGATGGTTTTCATCGGACAGGTCTACACCCAACGATTTCTTTCACACAACAGGACGATAATTACAACTGTACACCTTATTTTCGAATCAAAGCTAACATGGACGATCAGAGGGTATCTTCCCCTGGAATTTGTGGGCTGTAGACATGCCCGGTAAAAAGTCCGCTGTAGCCATGCATGTCCGGTGTCCACTATCGACACGATGCATCTCTCGTTCAATTCAAAGATCAAAATTGCTTCATGTAAACAAAACATGACATGATTTCAAAAGTTGGTTCTTCAATCTGCCAAGAACACTTTGCCGACTTGAACTGACTTTATTTTCTTTTACCGACTTGAACTGGAAACTGAATTTTGATGAACTGATACTAATACAATTCTTGAAAAATACAAGAATCTATCGAACTCCGTCTTTTGTTTGGTAAAATTGAGGAGAGGAATGCATACCGTAAAACATCTAAAGAACGCCCCCAGGCGCAAAATTGAAACTTGCCTCTCAACCCCCCACGGCGATAATTAGAGACCCGGCGAAATTTTAATCTTTAGTTTTATCTTGTTTTAATTTGTTACAATTCAGCTTAGTATAGCTTAAATTAAATTGTTAACAAATTTTTCAGGACAAATTCATTCTCAGGGCCTTTCATTATCTGTGACTACACGATTATCATTGCCAATATTCTGCGCTTGATTCCTGTATTATACCTGGCGTTCTTTAGAGACCCCGGCGATCTTTAGGGACCCGGCGTTCTTCGGAGACCCCAGCGAAATTTGAAATTTCTCTCCTAACCCCAGGCGTTCTTTAGAGATCGGCGATCTTTGGAGACCCCGGCGTTCTTTAGAAGTTTTACGGTAAATGGTGGAGTTAAAAGACGACAAGACAAATTTTCTCACCGGAGTCTAGAGTAGTATTAGAGCTTGATAAAGATTGATTTTTGCTCAAAGACTCTTTCAACTTTTCTTTCTGAGGAGAAAAAGTTCTAGAAATGTGTTTCTGGTGGGGATCCAACAAAGCCGAACTCGTGGCGTGTTCAGTTTGAGCCTCCGAGAAAGTAGTCAAGTCAGGTTCCTGGATAGCGTCGCACTGGTTTTGAGAGCGGGAGAGTGTCCACGGCGTATATTGAGGAGAAAGTAAGGTAGCAGGTTTTGCAGTTGATAGGTCCGTTTCAGACAATGATAAGGGTGCTAAGCTCAGAGAAGTCTTGATGGGAAAGGAACAGGTACTTGAGTTGCTAGTGTTATTATTAGTCTTGGTTGTATTTTGGCCGCTGGCAGGAATTGAACAAGAGGAGAAAACTTTCTCTTCGGTTGTGTCGTCGTAAGTGAGCTCACTCTCTGGAACGTCGTCCGTGCCTGGGTGAGTGGATGTGAGAATGAGAAATTTATCAGAACTTGGCGAAGATTTATTATTGAGACTTGCTGGAGAGCCAATAGTAGGGCAACAGAATGCAGAGTATGGATGGAAACTGGAGTCGTCTGTTTGAAGGATTCGAGCAGTGCTAGAAACGGATTCCGCGCTGCCGGAAACGAAAGAATTTGTATTTATCGGTGGTAATAGAGAAGTAGTACTAGGACAGAGAGCAGAACACGCACTCATTTCTGTTTCATTATTTTCCCTGGATTGTGAGCTTTCACTGCCCGCGGTCACATATTTGGTTGCCTTGATCCCATCTCTATTACAGTTGTCAGGGTCGACCTCATCGGCACTCACATTGTGGTCCTCACTGCTTGGCAAGCTCACGCCAGGCAAACGCACTAATGACTCTGCCCTCTCTGACTCGGAGAGCTTCCCGTCATGTAACTCAATACTTGGCTGATGGACCTTGTTCGGGGTTTCAAGGTCGCGAGCATTGCGAGACGGGGAGAGTTGATGCAAACACGAACTGGAACTTTCTTTTTCACATTGACCGCAACAGCAAATTCGCCGTCTTTTCGTTTCTCCGCTTTCCTTCTCGCTGTCGTAGTCATGCGGCGAGTGCTGATGATGATGGTCACATCGATTCAGCTTAATATTTCATCACACAATCTCATAAGTGAATTGTCCTTTCATAGAGAAAAGCATGCAACCACAAAGACACACACACACACCTGTCCCCTTCAAAATCTCTGACCCAGTTTTGTCTCACTTTCCCTCTCCGTTACAGGTTACGTACTTTCGTCTCATTATCCAACAGCCAGCGAAAAAGAAACTAACAGATGACGGTGGATCTATTTTCCCTCCATTTCGTCGATACATCAAAGAGAATTAAAATCGTGGAGGTTGGGTTTACAACTCTTTTCACATTTCGGTCCTTTCTAGTTTCCCTTTTTAAGACCACTTCCAAAAGGCATTCAGCATCAATTCAAAGTTAGTCTGTTCCCCGATTTAGTACCGCAAACTTAAGTATTGGTGTTACATGTTCGCGTATTTTACATTATCCTCCATGTGCCACTTCAATTAGCATGGTCTTTTATGCATCCTAGCTCTCTCTGTGTGGGTACAGCTTGTGAATAAATTATTCCTACAAATCCCGTTTCGACATGTTTTGTCCTTTATTAGAAATCCACGTTGATTCATGGCAAACAAAACAATGACACAATCGTTCCCTACAGTCTCCTAATCTTTGCAATTAATCGGGGGGAAAATATCTGTTAAAGAATGACTACACAATAAACAAGCTGGTTGTTTTCATAATGCAATCGATATTTTTCCATATGCACAGTATATTGATAGTGACATATCAATAGTTATGTAGTCATGTTTACACGTTTTGGAAATAACACCATTTCCTGAGACACATATTGATTAACAACGACAACGAAATTTTGCTTGACTAGAGCCCATGGCTTTTGTAATTTACAGGTTTTCCTTTTCGACACTACATCACAGACTGCTCTCTACCAGAGATTTTTTTAACTTTTGAGTTCCCTATAAAGGGTACTTTCCAAAAGATAATTTTTAGAAAGAATTCTTCCTGGCAGTAAACAAATATGTCATCGAATTTTGAGGAATGAACAAGTTTGTAGCAGCCAGACGTTTGAACGGTCTCTCTTTTCTCTTACCGTGCTCACCAGCTTTTTGAGAATCTGCTAATAACAAATCAATGAACATACTACAGTGTGCAGAACTGACTACTTTTTCTACTCAACATCTCGCAACATTTTTTTTGTAAATTGAAAAACGAGCGTGCGTAAGACTCAAGTTTAAAACCTGTTGTTTCGATCGTCACAAATCACCTTTCTATTTAAAGGTAGTACGAAGTGCATCACTTCCAGTTTAACATTGTTTTCTTATGAGCAAAACAATGGAGTACAATCACGGTGAAAATGAGGACAACTACTCATATAGGGATAGTATTCAAACACTCAAGCGCTATATTTCCCTTTTGAACAGCCAAAAACCACTTTTTGACTCTCGAGAAGCCAGACTAAAAAGAATTCGCTGATGATAGATCTCCAGTGATTGATAAAATATATCAGTAAATAATTATGTCTGTTTACAAAGCGCGACATGTTTGAGTACTGAGCTTTTTCGTTTAAGAGAAGGGATCTGGGAGAGAAAAAGAGGAAAAAATAAATCTAGAATGAAAGTGAACATGGCAAATACTACGTTTCAAGAGAAATGTGAAGGATAAAAGTTTTGAGCACGTTTTCCGCTTACATACATGCAGTCAAGTGGTAGGAGCTCTTGGGAAAATGAGAGATTAGCGTTTTCCTTAGTTATATAAGCGTAGATTGTGAGCGTTACTAGTGTCATTATCACAAGACACGGGGAATCGAGAATGCTTATGGATTTCCGGTGATGACTCCGATTATTACTCGGAAATTGGGATAATAGGAGCAATCTTTTCCTACTTCACTTTTTGTTATATGCTGACAAAGATCAATTCTTTTTATTGGAATACAGAGTGATATGAAAACTGTAAGGATCATGATTTCGCTTCACCGTTTCCCTGGCAGAAGCGCAACGAACGAGTCGGACAATGTTTAGAAGTCGTTTTTCTTAGAAGTAATGCTTTCATCCTTTGTGGTTTGAAGCCTGAAATCAAAACTGATTTTTGTGTATGTTGACTTGACGGGAATACGTCTATATAAAACTCTGATTGAAACTTGTGTTTTGCATAACAAGGAACATAGAACAATAAAGTACGATGATGGTAAGAAAAGTGTGTTACCGATACATGCAATCCTAAGGCCACTCAGAAGACAGGGAAATCAGAGACTTTTTTTCATTTTCGTTGGCATACCATTCACATTGCTCATGTTTGAAGTAAGTACATTGTCGAGAAAAGATTTCCTATGCAAAAAGGATGAAATTATTTTTGTAGTATGTACCTGATTGTAGAATTCTACTAGATACTTTGCTTTTCACTTCACCATAATTGCTTCAGGTTTGACATTTTAGGTTTCCCCTCATTCCCGAAAGTCTCTATAATATTAAGTATTAAATACGCTAAAGGAAAAATGTTGTTTCGAACCATTATGTGATTTGTTTCCTTTGCTATTGATCTTGATAGTATTTCGCCATCCATATATTGTACGAGTTCTTAAGTCATACAAAGGTTTCTTTATGTCTTTCAGATGGTTATTTTTATTAATTGGCGTATGTCTGTTCCACGATGTCTATGGTACCCTAGATACTTCAAATTGTACGTTTTTGTGCCTTTAGTTTTGCCATGTGCTGACAACAATAAATTAAACCCTTAATGGTTGCGTCGAAATTACTGTCCACGTAGTAATTAAATGGCTATTTGATAGCTTTAGTAGCCTCTCTGCAACTTTTATGCATTCCAAGCCGTATCGTTTTATACCATTGTAGGTTATTTGCCGAATACCTGTTCCAATTATACCTCGAGTTTCTTACTCAAGACATAAACAATTTATCATCTGCCTTTGACAATAAAAGGTGTTAAATTAAAATGATTTGCTGTACGAAATAATATGATTTACAAATGGCACATAGGAAATACATGTAAGCATGGAGACAGAATTGGATTGGATATTAATGGAAATGTGTAACGAAACGCAGAAGCTTTTTCCTAGAATGGCATTTGCAGAAGCTCCTTCTCCCTGATCACTCACACAAGTCTGTGGCTGCGATTGTAAAGGATGATGCCAAGAGATACAGACTGTGTTACTTTTTTTCCAAAATGTCACTTACGTATTTCATTTCATTAATGCTATTTCATCCCATATCCAACAATTTGGGGCTTAAATTCATCCACATAATTGCTAAACTACCTACATGCAGACAAACATCAAAATGTTTTAAAGTTTATCTCAACCTGTCATTTCACAATCCCTTTCACCTTTATTTCATTTGGTTTTGTATTATGGCAAACTAGAATATATTCGTCGAAGAGTAGATAGCTAATGCTATGTCACATTCCATTTTCATCGTTGGTTAACAACAATAACAAATGGCGATAAATGAATACTGTGGTCAAAGCATGCTAAGCTAATTAACTATTTCGTATGCCTCTATAAGACACCGATTCTCTGCAGTGCTGTCATGTATGTATCAGTTTTCCTTTATTCTTCATGACTAGCGTTAAAAATATGTTCGTACCACCAACACGGAGGAAAAGTGTAACACAATGTTTTGCGGTAACATCTGCAGTTTATACAATTAGACAATGAAAACCTGAGTACTTTGAAATCACTAGTCTGTCACCTTAAAAGGTTAATAGCATGGCATTTTTGTTGAATGATGAATTTGGAAACAAATCCTTCACAGGTTAAAAATACATCGGACTTTGTCTTTCTGAATCGATGTAAGGTTCGGCCCTTTAAAAAGATAATAGTTTTACAGACTGATATATTATTTTGACGGTATTTATCTTACGTAAAACAACAGTTTTACGTTCATTTCATAAAGTTCGATCTGTGAATCGTTCTTTCCTCCTTATAAAGTGCACTCGTCATAGCAACATATTCTGATCACCAGCCTTGCTTAGAAGAAAACAAGGCACATAAATATTTTACACTAGCTTTCACAACAAGTGCTATTTATGTACATATTCTGCTCGACTGCCCTACTACCATCGTGTTTTCTACCATTTCTACCCTTGTCGATGTTTTCTCTCGGAATCTGCAAGTTACAACTTCATTGCACTAAAACAACTTACATATAATGTGTCTAGAGCTATTTTGCCATCACGTTCCAGGCATGCGGCCGTAATAAACTAAACATAAGTACTCCATAGACACGAATAATATGTACCATTTTCTCGGTTCATTGCTACGTCCTATTTTCCCAACTTTCTATTCAATTTCGCAACAATTACTTTGAATGAAATTTACGCTTAACCTATGAGGGCGAAGTAATCCCAGTTAAGTGTAGTAGGATCAGTACGTGTAGGCAGCGTCAGGGACGAAGAACAGCTCTGAGAACAAAGTCTAGGCGAAGCGATTGTACAGCTGCATAAAACCGTCTGACTAGTCTTACCACTACGATCATTGACCAATAGTGCCTGTGGTTCTCCTTCCGTTCCGATGAGGAAACATTACATGCATGACACATTGGTACAGCTTCACCGTTTTACGACTTCCGAAGATCGTAATTAGATTAAAACAGCCAGGACACGAAGAAGTCTACTTCAATATGTTTGATGAAAGATGTGCGAGAACGAACGTTGAGTCGTGAAAAGCAGAAGCCTATTTACTCATAAAACAATACAGGGAATAATTGGTCCATCGATTCCACCTCCTTCCCATTACAAATTAGTATTAAATGATTCACTTGAGAAATGTAAATCAATTTATTTTGTATTGGTCTTCACTATTGTTTTACGCCATATGTGTTTCCAAGAAATATCTGTTTAGGTATGTACGTAATGGGTATATACAGGTATACCAGCCAAATAAGAAGACATACAAACTTAGTTGCAGGCAACTGTTAACGTTGATCCTTGTAATGTGGAAAAGAAAGGCTAAAGGAATATCCAAGCCCGCAGCTATTCATGAATTCTATTCTATTCTACCTACCTGAGTTAACAAAACGCCACAGAAAGCAAAGACAGAAGCACTGTTGGAATCACAATAGGGTGACAAAACCTCACAAATACGTACAATAGCGGAAAACTTGTACACGACTTCAATTACGCTTGAATCGTAATTGGTAATTCTATTAATAATACACAGAACTTCTAAATATTTCTGCCGACGGAAATGGCCGGAAGCGAATAGCACATCTACTCAAAACGTCCCTTTGCATAAAACTATCAAGACTAAAGGATACAATAGAAAAGCAGTTTCTAGGTACTTTCTAAAGTAAAGAAAATTTCCCTAATATGAAAATAAAATACACTATGCTGCGGTGTTCTGCCTTTATTTATTTCGCTATTCTTTGGTTATATTTCGGTCATAATATGTTGGCAAGGTTGGACTTTGTGTAAGTTGTTCCAGAATTGAGAAAGTATTTTTTCTCGTAACTCAAACACGAACAATACGGTTTACCTTTCAACAAAGGTATTGAATGGTTTAGAAAGAGACCCTTCTAGTTTCACAAAACTTGTTTCTTTTGATGGAAAGGCGAAAGTGATGAAAATAGCAATAAAATTTTAAGGGGATTCCACGATTTAGAATTAAATTTCAAAGTAGTCGGTAGCGATTTGACATATACTTACCAACACGGTTGTGCTGATCTAAGCACTTACAGCTCGATGAAATGAAACGGTAAAGTGGAATTCCGTTAGTTTACCTGGCCAAAACCCGGATCTACTTTCATATAATGAGAATGCATCCATGAAGACCTACATCTCGATACTGACATGTAGATTTCGCATCTGTCCTAGCAACTTAGATTTGTGTAATCTAGGGTCTTGGGCAACGATAAAACCTCAATTTAAAGCAGCTGAAATTATTGCTTCACTGCGTTTATGGAATTACTACGGATTTATTTATTTATTAAAACTCAACAAAGAGGTATTACAGATGTAGACATCAAGGTAATTCGAGGAATCGCATTTTTTATAATGAACTCTTTGGGGAAATAAGAGGAAAACATGAATTCAAGCAAAAAGACCAAAGCTGTTCGTCTATAGTTTCCGCAATCAATACAATAACAAGGGCTTTCAAGACCTACACACATTTTCTTTGTGTGCAATGCGATTTTATAATTGTTTGAAAATTCTGTAAATGTCTGCATTACAGTAAATGAGCTTGCGATTTTGAAGATTGTAAGCATTTAAACTCAAATGATAGGTTTATTGCTTTACCAATTAGAGCAATCGACGACAGCTTAAAATTAGATAATATTGTCAATATGGAAATTTTAGGTTTTACTTGTTCATAGTTACATAATATCCGCTTTCAAGCAAAACTGGAAGGTTAACATTCAATAGAGAAATAAAGAGGAAAATAAATGAGAGCCTTTGGCAAGTGGCAAACTGTATTTCAATCATCTTATAATCTTCGCATTCTTTCAGTTTGTTTTCGTGCGAATCGCTTGTATGCCAAGAATATGTGTAGGGCAAATTGATGTGTTGCGTAAAATTTGTTCGCAATTTCTATTCGTTGTTGTAACGAAGTAAAGGAAAATTCAATTTTAATTTTGATAACTAGCTAAACTGGTTGTTTCCTTAAAGTTAAGCATATGTACTACGCCATCGCTAAAAAATGTTCGCCTTTACAACCACTTGCGAGATAGTTTGTCGCTTGTGCTTATAATCGCTTACATAGAGAAAGTTAATTTGACTTTAACTCCTTCCCAAGCACATTTGCAATTTTCTTCATTATTGATACATAGTGCGCTTTTCTAGTTCCCTATTTGCAGGCCTCTCATTAACCGAATTTCTAAACACATCTTCGCTTCAATCAAAGGTCACAAGAAAAACAACTTTCATATTATACTACTACTGGTAGTTCTTACTGGCATGCACATACGAAATGCTTTTCGGCATAATAAGCTCTACCATGAGTTCTTGAGCATACACGTTGTTTTCAACGAGAGTTTGTTTTCGTGAAAAAAGCCTAGGTATGAATACCGTCTTTTTTCCTGTTAATTTAAACTTGCATGTTTTTATCTAATAACGGTGTCACATTTGAACTAGGTTTAAGATATATTGAGACAGAGGAGAATGAGACAGGAATATCCAATTGCGTCACTCTACTAGTCCTCTTTTTGAAATGTGAGCAGAAAGAGTTACAAACTCAATTCTGACTCCAAACCGTCGTATAGTCCTATTATTTTCATTGTTGCTATTCGACTGAGATGCTGAAAAGCGCTTGATTTTTCTATATTGGGAAAGGAAAGAAAACCTAGGAGAACAATGGAATAAGGACTGATTTGCATAAGAGTCTCCTATAGTACTTAGATAGCGAGGAGAAATGCCTCTAGTAAAGAGAACTAGGAAACGACCGACGATGTATGTAACACTGGGGAAAGCACAAGTGACAAACATACCGGAATGTCACCGGCACAAACATAGTTTTCCCTTTGTGAATTGATGGTGAAAGTGTTAAATTATGATTTTTTCTTTGCCCTCTTTTCTCAGTGTGAGTGTTACTTCAGCTACATTCTTTTCAAATTCAATGGAGAGGGAAAGTGACAATCCTTTTAAGTTTGTAGGAATACGATCAGAGATAAAAAAGAGTCAAGGGAAACCATACATTGACAAAAATTGTGCAGTATTATGTGTTAGAGTGCATACCTGATAAGGTTCTCTGACGCTGTTATCATGCTGCACTTGACTCCCGCCACTATTACCACCAAAAGAAAAACAGGAGAGTGAGGAAGAAGATGGTTCGTGAACGTTACAAAAGGTAATTGGAAACTGACGGGCCTCCGTGGAAGCACACTTTCCCATGCCTGCCCTCGAGGCAGTATTGGTGACTAATTGAGATTGATGAGATTGATGAAACGGACACTGGCTCTTGCCCAAACATCTGTCATTCTCTTGATTAGCTGTCCCAGAGTTGTCTAGCTCAGAATGAGTTGAAGTAACACTTGGTCCAGAATTACCACTGGATGACCATTTCCATCCTCGCGAAAAGAGGGATCGAATAAAAGCCAGACTTTTACGAAACCTACTCTGATGAGAGTGCGACTGCTGTCGCTTTGTTGAGGGACTACAAGGCCTGTCGTTTTGACAGTCTTTACGCCTGATCGTATGACCACTCTCAAGTTTCTCCGTGGATGAAATCAAAGTCAACTCCTGCCGCTCATTCAGTTGTTCACTTGCCACCGTACCAACACAGACACAAGTCGGCTGGTGAGATTGGTAAGACGGGCATGGTTGCCTTTGGGGCTGAGAGTAGAGGCAGCAGGGACGTTCACATTCTTCTGAGGTTTTCATACTTGTGGCAGCATCATCCTTCCTCTGCTCTGTTCTTGTGGCTCTCTTTTTCCCTCCTGCCTCTGCTTTCACCACATCACCGTCATTAACTCTCCTCCAGAAAAACAAGAGAGACAAACTGGCATCCAGAAAATTTTGCACGGAGCCACACAATAACTCGGTACGATTCGGGGGCAATGCCATTACTACTAGTAGTAGCCAGCAACAACAAAATGTGGAGGATCGGCACAGACAACGGCAGCAGCAACGGTGGTTCTCAATACAGGTATCATATCTTGTACTGTGGTGCCCCAGAATTTCACTTTTTCGCTGCCATTGCCACGGCAATAACCGCTGCCATTGCCAGTTATTTACATAATGATGACACCGCACTTGATGATACCGGTAGTCAAAGGAAGATGCATTTTTTGACGATTTGAAAAGTCGATATCGCAAAAACACCTTGAGTCTTGCTGAAACCACCACCACTGCAACCAAAATGAGGAGTAGACAAAAACAAGCAATCCAATCCAGGTTCTGTACTGAAGCCCCAGTTTTCAAAATCACGTCTGTTAGTGGTATATAATCAGCCGACAAAGGGTCTATATCCTTTAGAAACGAATTTCGAGGACTTGCATGAGGAGAGAGAAGTTGACGGGATTCGTCTCCAAGGCTGTTCAACCAGGATTCTTCATTGGCGAGTATGCTGCTCACAATGCACACGCTTTGGTCTGGTAATGGAATGTAGTTTGGCGTTGAGAAGTCCTTTTCGCCAATGCTGGCGATATCCTCTTGCTCTTCTGGAGTTCCACTTATCGCTGAAGTGAGGATCCATTTTGCAAAAAAGGTACTACAGACTTGACTGCAAGTCAAAATGTTATCAGAGTGAAGGAAGTAACCGTCATGCCCATCCTCATCGCTTTTGAAAATGCCTGCGGAAACTGTTGGCTCCGTGTCGATATCGTAGTGCCTCTCCGTACCATCCTGAGAACAAACGGAGTAATGCGCCGAGATGTAAATGGAATGGAGAAATGAAGCATCACACGAGGTGCCTTCAGTATCCATAATAGGATATACCTGTGTGGCTTCTTCAGCATCGAATACGGTCGTGGTTTCCATTGCTTTTAGTTACAGTGTCACTGGTGAGAGCAATCAAACTTGCATCACATGAATGCAAACCGAAGCGTACGTCGGAATAGCTAGTTTTTGTTCTAGACGCATATTATGGTCTGGTTTTTTAAAAATTGTATCCAAGTAAGGAAGTAAGGCGGCATCTTCTTCAGCCGCTCAATTTTTTAAACAAAGTTTTTGTATAATTTAAGGGATTATCTTACTTTTGTCAAGCTGGAAAAGTCATTCGTTACCCTAAGATCCGTATCAGGTAAAACTAAACCATTGACGAGAATTGTCTTAAAGAAAGTCCAATTTTCTCACTTCTTTCTTTCTCCAACTTTCCCGGCGCACCTTAACAATATCATGTACGCTTGCATACCATAAACATCGTAAATCAAGCCATTTAAACATATTCCCTCTACCATTCATACATTTTATTCTGCCATCTCGTCTCTTTTTACCTCAATTCACTGTCACACTCACGTCACGAGAGAAAAAGAAGCTCCCCATTCACTTCGCAACTTCCCTTTCAAACGGACGGCCTTTCTGGCAGAATATTAGGTATTTAACAAAAGTGATCGTGATCGCGACCGAAATGTTTCGCTATTGTAGTCTTTTGCACCATGTATGCCATAAACTTATATTTGTTCGTGGGTACAACGTTCAACCACACACAATAATTCCAGTATAACCACTGCAAACACCAAAAAACCCATTTATAGACTACCTAAGATGAAATTCTAGGAGAAAGAAGACTAAAAATCGAAACAGGCAAGGTGCAAAAAAAATACTCTTATGTTCCGAGCATTGTATAACATAAAAATTTCATTCCCGTCACATTAGCCTAGATCATCTTCACTAGTGCAACGGGGAAACATTTTCGGTACATCTGCAACAACGCTCTCATCATCAAAATCCTCACTTTCTTTGTGGAGCCGTTCGGTATAGACTTCAACTTCCTTCGAGACGACGAGAAACAAAGTCTTCACAGTGAAAAAACAAGTGCCAAGAAACAAACAATATACGACTATTTAAATATACTTGTTTCTTCCCCACCCATGCATTAAGCACCTTTCTACATGGCGCAAAAAGAATGGATATTTAGAAAGGGGTTTCGTTTCCCTAGCCGTGGTTTGATAGGTAGAGAATCTACCACGTAACTTAGAATTTGATGCCAAATTGAAACTACTTATAATTAGAGTAGTCTCTGGCTCCACACCATGTATTTCCGGTTGAATTCGTATCGTATTATTATGAGCCACACTAAACACAGGTTTTTGGTACATATCAAATTACAGTGCTTCTTTCGTGCACGACGGGCCTTGTCGAATTTAACCTCCAAAGCCCTGATAATACTTTTAAGCATATTCCAGATCAAAACACTTGACCGCTGACTATGCCTATAGGCATACAAGTGTTTACAAATCATTCCACGCTAAAAATCCTTA
>VICI01002039.1:0-18572 GCA_019593645.1 Akabosia matsudoensis | reverse complement strand
AAAATGTGTACATCCTTTATGATGAAGATGATCCTTTTCCAACGTTGTACATCACAACATGTATTTACGACGGCATACTTCAATAGTGCAGAATTTTTTGTATTACAATGCCTTTGTAGAATTCATTCGTTTTCGCAACAAGCTCCCAATAAAAACTTGACTCCGCGACTACTTCTTTTACGAATAATATCAATAACAAAAAGATGATGTTTCTATTTTTCTTTCCACATTAGAACATGGGCGGTTGTTGTGAGTTTGTTAGAGTTTGAACATTGATATTCAAAGGATTTGTTCTTGTTTTTTTCGTCCAGTTTTGGGGGTTTTCGTAAGCTCTAAAACTTTCATACACGAAGCCAAGAATACTTCAATAATATTTTATCAAAGAGTCAGATAAATGAGTGCATGCATTTAAATCGCGATTGAGCTACATAAAGAAAAGTGAATTGTCCATGGACATGTATATATGTAGGTTAGTAAAGATATGGGACGCAAAATAAGTATAAAAAATCAGCAGCCTGAAATGTCATGAAAAGCGTGGTTACATCAGGCAGCAAGACGATCACAGGGACGGATGTGCGGTTTTGTATAAGTCGCATCCATTCAACTTCACAAAGGAGCTAATTACCAGCAAGGCACTATACGAAATACGTTAACAATATAATGTCTATTTTTTACGCATGTATTTTGTGCGTTTGATAACCTTTAAATAATGTCTTTAAGGGGCCACGCTGTGATTAATAATTTACTTACATTCAGCGTATTCATTTATTTAGTAATAAAATGATACGGTATGTAAAAAACTATGGGTTTACGGAAGCGTGAAGGTTGTATAGTAATGCCACTACTGTTAAATCATCATTGACAAAAACATCTTCTTCAACCCCAATGTGTTTTGCGGTGTGGGACATGCTGCAATGCTGGCAGATATGCATCTCTGTGTAAACTTTAAAGCTTAACATGAAATTTTATTTTTATTCACAGCAAGCTTTTATTTGCATTGCTCTTAGTAATTTGTAATTGTTTATTGTGAATTAATGGAAATTTGTATGCATCCAAATGGTTAATAAACAGACTTTTGGGCATTGTGCTTCATTGTTTTATAAGAGCGTCACCAAACCATCATCCTTCCTTCTTATTTTACTGGAGATTCAATCTATATAGGAAAATGGTGTTGCTGAAGTTGTAACCGTATTGAACTGCAGCTACCTTCACTGAATTAGCAGGCACGATTAGCATTTTAAAAGGCATCTTTTATGTGCCTCTTTGACTGACCACAGAATAGAAATGTACCTTTCAAGATTTTTAGTAATCCACAGAAATAAATGTAGTTTAAATAGGTAGCCAATGATTTGGCAAAATGTTTGATTGATAAGAACCAGGCTAAAGTTTTTGACCTTGGCAGTTTGAAGTTGTATTTTGATTGTGTATACGGCTGCCAAGGTTCTCTCGACGTTAGTGCCCGAATAGTGAATAGGATAGATAATAGGAATGGCTTTAAAAACTGTCTTCGTTTATGGCACGCCGTGTATTTCATTAACGAAATATGTCACGTATCGCTTGGAGGTTTTCAGTAGTCTTTAGCACAGTTGAACCATTCGTTTAGCCAGTCATTACGCGGAGTAAACATGCCCATGCAATAAGGAAAATATTTCCAGCCACTTTCCAAAATAAAATGATGCCTCAAATATTCGTGCTCTCCACCCCGAAGTACTAAATACTGAAATACAAAATGACAAAAGTTTCATTTTTTCGTATAACTAGTAACTCTCTGATGTAAAATGCTATTTTATTTTGCCTCTTCTTTAAGACGTGGATATAAGCATGATTAACAGCCAAATAATCTAATTAGCAGTGCTTCCAGTTGGTAAATGTGTGAAGTGCCTAGGTATAAACGGGTACATCAAAAGCATGGACAAGAAGCAATTTTCGACAAGACAAGCATTGATATGCTATATGTAACAAGACATATTTGAAATACAAGTAAATACGAGTTGCTTTGTTATTTTCCTTCATGATACACTATTTCAAGGATAGCCTACTAGTATCTTAGTTTTATGCAATTTGCAAAAAGTTAAAAGAGTTCACAGGCTCTGGATACCGACCGTGTGGCAAAAGAGCTTTGTATGTCCACACAATCTGATATGCATTCAGTATGTCATACGTGACGCAAATTGAAATTGAAAGCAGACGAGTTACACGAGGGTCTACCTGTCCGAATAATATGATTATAGTCTTCGAGGTTCGAAGTGATTATAATATCGTTGTAAGAATACATCGTCTCGAAGCAAGACGTTACCTAAAATGTATAGCTCGCGGATTAAATCCATGCAGTTTTATTTTGGTTCATGTAAGAAAGATTCATGGGAAGTAACAAATCTATGAGAATTGAAAACCTCATCGGCCAATTAATTGGTTCCAAAAGGTCTAAGGATCATTATGTGACGCAAGTAAAACACTACAGCATGCATAATATTGCGCTTATATTTTGTTTCGTTGATGCCCGCTCATCTAGACTCAATGCAATTTCAGCAGCAATGTTCGAGACATATCAAGTCTTGATACTTGCTATTTAAATCAACAACTCCAATTTTCGACTGTCACTTTCAGAGTAATGTAAAAGTGTAGCCTCTAATTCATTACGTTCCCAAAGATTTTCCACAAGCTGTATATGTCTCAAGAAATCAAAACATTACATAGCGTTTTCTTTTCCGCAAGAACACTAAGACAATGTCATTTTATCGTGACTCGTGAAGATTATTTCAGGTAAATGAAACCAATCGTTGCCCATTGTTTTAAAATTTTATGCAAATATTCTATCATTAATTCAAATTTGTCACAAGTGAAATACACTCACTGAGCTATGAAAAGTTTTTTCGTAAAATCTGCATGCAAAATTTTCCCATTATCAATGTCAGTGTAATCTTGTGCTTAATGAAACGAAAACGAATTGGCGAAGGTTCGAATTTCGTTAACATATGCTGAAAATAAATCTAAGATAAAATCGATGACAGCTTTGCATTTGTGAAAGAACAGTTTTTTTATTTATCCATTTACAGTTGTCATTTTTTAATTTACAGGTAGTTTTAAGGCCTGTCAGTTACAATTACAATTTTAGTAACCCAGATCTCTAGTTCTACTATACAAATATTTCAAATACTTACCATTGCAGTACAGTAATACATTTTCACAAGTAGAGTCTAACTAAGTTTGGATGCTCTAATCATGATGTTTAGTAGAAGTCGACCTGTAATACATTTGTGATGATAGGGAACGATAAATATCTAAGTTCACCGTTTGACAGGCGTGGATAGATAATTGGACGCATTATTGTGACTGATTTCTTTTTTGTAAACCTAGGATGCTTGTCTGGTAGGTGTTCTCTCGTTTCATATGCTTCTTGATAGTATCTTTATCCATTAGTAGCAAAGTTATTATTATTATTTTATCCTTCCTCCTTACTCTACTATAAGATTATTATTTTATGCTTACACTCAGCCTCGGTGACAAAATATTCCAAATTGAACGCTTCATGTGCGTACAACGGGGTTGGCATCGTTTTCGCCCGAAACAACTGTAATGCTAGTTTCCATGTTTTCGGATTCACGCAAAATTGGAGTCATCGTTTGGTCAGGACTTCCAGTTGCGATTTCCTCTTCATCACGGGTAAACAAGGTAGTCTCCGTCGAACCTTCTAAATATTGCATGCTACTACTACTAAATGCGTCTAAATCTTGAAGATCGTCAACTACATCTAAGAGTCCACTTGGTTCTGTGTTTAATGATGGTACTGTCATATTGTGGTCATCGTAATACTCAGGGTCCACAGTAGCGTTTACCTTCGTGTTACCATCGGTGACAATACTTTCATCGTCTTCGGTAGCAGCGGTATCTGTATCATTTGGCGATAGCACCGTCAAAAGAACTGGTATAGTGTCTGAATATGTAATATTCACATCATCTTCCTCCTTCCCAACTTGAACTGATTCGGTAGTGGTGTTGTGGTTAGTAAATCCACCTTCTGGCGTTGGTTTCGCCTGTACAAGTAAAGAAGAACATCAAATATGCTATAATGCATGGAATACTCTGAAATTGCCTCATCTGAGGTCTTTGAGTTGCTCGCTAGCTTTCATCCCTTCAGTGTAGATTTGCAAAACTAGGAAGAATTCCCCACCGGAGAATTCCCAATCCCCTCATAATGATCCCCTAACGCAACATGAATGGAAAAGCAAGTAGGGTTGTAAAGAGTACAACTGGAATAAGCAGTTTGAACTTACGTATGAACTTTGAAAAATCACTAGAAACTGTGTTAATACCACAGAAATGCAAATAGACTTCACCCACATCCTTTCAACTGCAATCTGAAACTCCAACAACACAAAACAGTCATGAAGTCCGATTTTACGATTCGATAGTAAATGCTCCAAGTGTCGAACACCTACTGAGGAGTTTAATCTGTCCGAGCGCATCACTTACGGTCAAACTAACGCCAACTTTTGCATTGAAGAAGAAGTAAAACGGGCTTTTATACGCTGTGGTCTACATAGTTATCACCAAACTGAAACAATGAGAAACAAATCTATTATGCCCATGCTGATAGTACCGCAACGGACCGGCCATTGTTTAGGAATAATCTGATTCGGATACGAGAGTAGTGCTTTCGTTGTTAATGCAGGACAGCGGAGGCATGCGACATTGTATGGTGTTCTATAAGTGTGTCGTTCGATCAAACTTCCAACTTCTGTAAATCCGTTTTGTCTCTCCAGTAGGGTTCTTGTTGCCATTTTAAGATTTGTTGGCAGCCTGCTTGCTAACAATTTAGCTAGGAAAGGCATCCTCCATGCCCAGGAACGGTTTGCCCAAAGGAAAATGCCAAACGAAATGTACAAATAAACATAAAACTGACAGGAGAAATTGTGTATGCACTATGCACCGATTCCTCAGTTTGTATAGCACAACGACATAAATTTTTGTCAATGCGACAGCATCAAGGCATACCAAAATCTGATATAAATATTTATGACCGGATATCATGCTTTAATTCTCTTTGCGTTTTCACGAAATCACTGTGCCCTTTATGTGAATCTTTCTGCCTTAGATTTTGTGGGCGACTGCTAAAGGATCACAATAATGGATCAACATGGGATGAAAATTTTCTATTAATTATACTGCTTATTATCATTATATCCAATAATCTGGTATATCGTGATCTAGAAATGCAATTATTTCTAGCATTATTTGATTACTTATGTTTGTGCTAAAATATTCTCTACCAAAATTTAATTTTGTGTGAGCCTAATTAAAAGGTTAATTTCCTGGGTTCCATTTTCCTGTAAACCAATATAAAGTAGTGAACATGTTTCCCAATTTAGATGGCTGTGGAGCTATATTATGCATATAAAACATGTTATATCGTGACAAAATTCGGGCAAATAATATATTATATTGAGTTGTCAAATATTTTGTAAAACTTTCTTGAACGTTAGTTAAATTGTTGGAAATTTTCTCTTTTCCGAAGAGACATGTAAAAGTCAGGCATTTCTCTTTGCATGAAGTCCAGAATGTGTCTTTCTTTGCCGAAGGTCGTTACAAAAGTAATGAAGAGGTGCACGCGAACATTGAAGCAATTTTCTTGTCGAAACTTGACAAGATTAATATGCATATGCAAAATTTATGATAACATATGAGAAATACGACAAAATGTACGAAAAATTGTTACCCTCAGTATTTGTCCTGGATTTTCGTTGAAATTCCGGATAGAATAAATTATGTATAGAGGTTTGTGTTCCTTAAAAATGGATGAATGGCTATGAAGGAAATACAAAGTTGAAAGTATTTTGAGTTCAGCAATCATATTTAAGATGCATTTTAATTTCCCTGTAAATTTCGGTGCCACGAAATATCATCAGAAGTTTCAAATTTGGACGATGATATGCGAACTTCGTGTGACTCGGTTCTAAACGTAGTTATAGCAATAATTATTTCAAAACCATTAAAGAAACCAAGCATAGATGTTATGGCACGGCTTATAGCTACAAAATGGCAGTTCAAAGTTTTTAGACTAAAGAATACTCCAGGCGAAAAATAAAACACACTAAAGAACCGAACATGAACTGGACAGTATTCCAAACTATGCGTCACGGAATGCGTATTTGTTTTGTTGAATCGAATATAAAGATATCATGAAATTAGCTTGTTAGGTACCATCGGTAAATCCGTTGCGTGAGTGCTGGGAATTACGGACAGGAGTTTGAAAATTTGGATTTCACAAAAATACAGGTATTACTGCAATTCAGGAACATTTTTCCTCAACATGAAAGCAAACTATCAGGGAACATCAAATGTTAGTTCAATTGGTTCGAAGTACCATAGGTATCGTAGGCAAGTCGCTTGGCATGGCTACCTCGGTGTTTTAACATTTGTCCTTATATGCTTGCAGAGTTGACCATTCCAATCGTTGCCTCTAGGGAATAGACTTCGCATATCGACTTTGTGTGTGCATATGCAATATTGTGTACAATTGGTTTCCTGAAAATATAGTTTTTGAGCTCCTATTTGCAGGAAGAAAATGATTTGTTGATTCCTCACATGCATGTTTTGGTAATTGCTTTATCTATCAAACTGTATCGGTATCTGTTTAATTACATTTTACAAACTGCCATAGGTCTCAGTCCTCAAGGTCCAAAGAAGTTGTCTAGAATATCATACGTACGATATTTTACACAACTTCTTTGGGCCTTGGTAGACAACGTAACCAGTGGTTTTGAGTTGCAATGCAAATGCAACCACTATAGTAGTAACCATGACAAATTACAAACGAGGAATATTTAATCATGGAATCTTGGAACTAGAGTAACGACGAAGGTCCACGAGTGTTTAGCAATGTAAAACCATTGACAAAAATGTTTAAAAATCAAGGAATGTAAACAAAATTGGTAAAAGTATAACCTGGAGAATCATAATTTAGGTAAAGTGTGACTGTAAGTTTCTATGAATGAAACTCAAATGTTAAGTACGAAAGTACGATTTGTTGCAAAGAGAGAATGAAACGAACTGTGTGTACTACGGGCGACCGTTTCAGGGCGCTGAAAAAAAAATCGATAGGATTGCCCAGCAACCCCGCTGGACAAACAAAACTGTAACTATCATCTTAGAACCTTGGCTGCCTACGATCAATGAATGAGTTGTGCATAATAATATGTATATTTGAACAAATTTCTGCCATAAGAGTTGTTTACATTATTTTTAAAGAAATTGGCCAAAGCCATTGACATTGTGACACAGATTTTGTTACATTATCATATAAACAAAAGAAATCCAGTAATCGCAAGTTTTTCATCGGGTTATGGGTACTAAAACCTAGCCGGTGGATTTTGCAGTTGTATAACAAATGACGTTTGACTTTTTGTTATAGTAAGAATAAAAATCGGTAAGTAAAGTTTTTGCTACATAAACTGTTCGTGTTCCAAATACAACCTATCATTACGGATTCTGTTGAGCTTTATATGTAATTAACGCAGAGCATCCGAGTTGAAAGCCAAATAACGCATCAAAAGGAAGCTCCAGTTTCATTATGAACTTTCCAAAGTAATTCCATTTTCCACTTCGTTTTATCCTTAAAGCAGCGAAGAAAACGAATTCTCTTTATTTCCTCACTATCAAATGTACAACGTAGTAAACATCATGTTTTCCCATGGAATGTTTTAGGCACGAAATGTGGCTGGATGCGTTTTCGGATACACAAGCAACTATTTACACATTTCCAAATTGCGTGGCGACCGCAGATTTAGCTGGTGACGGGGATTACAGGCTGATAATTGCAGACATTGGAACAGGCACAATACCATCAAAATTGAAGGTGGAAAATCTAGTACCATATTTTCTGTAATGTTTTACGACAACATGCTTTACAAATCCAGAATTTTGACACTTCAAGGTGTACAAAGGCACAGGACTTCAGTCGGAGGTGACGTTGCAAGATATACCAACATCTGTAGCACCAATGTTCATAGATAATGACAGCCCACGGCAGCCTGGTAAGCTATGAGATTTAATATTTATCACCAGCAACCATAGACACATTTTCCTGTTGCAAAGATTTGTCACCACGGTCCTCTTATTAGTTGTCACAGTTGGGACATCCGAATACATATACGTTTACAAAAACCTGCGGCCGTTCTTCAGAGCAGTGTTGCCTCCACTTCAAGTGAATTCTGTTGAAAGGGACATTTGGGGACAGGTATGCATTTGGATTTGGAATGAAGACAATGCATTCTTAATTCGTATGCTATGCGATTTTTTTTCTCTATTTTTGAGAATGACAAGGATAGTTTGATGATTAGTTTTGTGGAAAACACAGCATGCATACTTCAATCGCTAATTAAAGTAACTTCCTTTAAAATGATTTTCAGTACGATTCTGAGGACACTTTGTACGAGCTTTTGAAGAATTTACGATCGCAGATAGGTATGTCAGCATTGACATTGAAGTCCCAGCATCTACTCACCCTTCCCCAACACGAACGACATTCTTTTTTGGAGGCTCACAAGGGTACACCGCTTGTCAGGAAAAATATCGTGACTTGCCTAAGCACGTTACGAAAGTCGCATAACGACGATGATGCGTTGGCGTGCTTAGTAATTGGCACGGAAAACTGTGAAATATTTGTACTTCATCCTGAAACATTTACACCAATTGACGAAGTATGTTGAAAGAACCGCTTTAAAATTGTATCTCGTAAATTAACGCTAATAATAGCTTGCTGATGAACCCTCAGGCAAAATTGACTCTAACGGATGTTCCTGTTTTTCTGTCAACTGCGGGTCTGTTCGATATTGACTATACCCTGACTTGTACCACCCGATCAGGCCAACTTTTAATCGGTCGCCGAGGATGGGTATCCCCACTATTAAGTCTGTCCAAACCTCCCGTTGGAGTTGTTTGTCTTGACACATCCATACTGGTGGCATTGATGGATGCTACAATAAATTGCTATAGCGACAAGGGCACCAGAATCTGGACAGTTTCAGCAGCAGCCCCAATAACTTGTCTGCATCGAGTCCAACTTCGTCAAAAGAATCTTGAGCTTGTTGCCGCGGGCCTTCACAACGGCCAGGTCTCGTTGTTCACGCTTAGTGGCGAGTGTGTAGACACAATTGAATTCAACGAGCCCATCTCCGCTCTATACTTTGGACAATACGGCCGGGAATGCAATAGTCTCGTCTGTGTCACTCAAGGTAGAAAACCGTTTTCCCATTTTGTCATTTCCTCTCCTAGTACTTTCTGTATCTAATTTTGTACTCAAAATCTAATTTGGCTCACTTTTGCTTCATTAACCATCAACCATCTATGCATCAAGTATAACAAAAACAGCTTCTAAATTCATTACCTTTTATTGTTCCTTTTTGGACATGTTTGATCTCTACTTTCCCCTTTTCGCTAACCTGACCGGATACATTGTGTAACAATTTAGGCGGAAGCCTTCATGTGAAAATACTAAAGCGAAGCGCAGACTTCACTCCGGAACTGAAAGAGAAAGGACTGGGAGCTCTGTCAAAGCTACAGATTCCGAAAAAAACGAAGCTCTTCGTGGATCAAACGATGAGGGAAAGAGAAAATTCAATCGGTAAACAGTAAACTATTATTACGCTATTGTTGTTTATTACTTTACTTTTCCGAGTGTTTTACACCACCCACGTATTTTCAGCCCTCTACTGGGTTTCAGCAGGGTTCGCCGAAGTGAGTAGTTAAAAATATATGCCTAAAGAAAATGAATTACGTCGAATTGTAGGAGACATCAGTACTATCTAAAAAGGCAGGCCAATTTCACAAACTTTTTAGTGACATTAAAAATGATATCTCACTTCCTCCTCGGTTGGAGATGAAAAGATACGCGTTCTACAGATTTGAAGCTGGACATCTCGTGTAGGGTCTGCAACGTGTTTCGATTCACTCTCTTTAATTGCTAATTCCACAACTACAAGGGTTTCTTTGAACGTTTATTGATTTTCAGTAATGCACAGAGCATTTCAAAGGGACGCTTTTCGTATGAAGTTAGACACAGCAAGAACCCTTGTACATGTTTTGAACACAAAACAAAGTCCTATTCAAGAGTCTGTAAAACTTTCCGCGGAAGTTCTTGGTTTGGGCCCGAGCTTTGTTGTGCGAATAGGGGTGATGAATATCGGACCCAAGTCTGGACCTAGCTCTGCCGGAATCAGTGATCTCGCTCTATTCTTTCATTGGAATGATAAGTTCTATGATGTTTCTCCTCCAATTATACATGTAAGTTGACTTTTTTGTTTAGACCTTGGTTATTTATACTCTCTGCAAGTGCAATGGACAATATGACACAGGAATACAGGAATATCGACACACTTAATAAGACACACAGACACGCTTATGCGTTCTTTTCGTATTAGAGACAGCTTTGGTGCTTTTTCAGCCAGAATCAAGAAGGTTATATTTAAATGGAGGAACAAAACAATGCGATCAGCCTGAAGCCAAAAACAGCTTGTTTACTTTCAAATGAAAGTGGGATTGTTTCCATGTGTTGCTCACCTGTTTTGTTTACCTGTGAGGAAAATTAAAACATGATGTGAGGTATTTGATTGATTTTACAATTTTTTAGTAGTGAATGGAAACAATTCCATCTTCAGACCAAAAATCAATAAAAAAAATCTGGCTTCGAAAAATACTTGTTTTTGCATTGGCTTTGTTCCTCCATTTAGATATAACCTTCTTGGCCAGAATTCTTACCATTGTTTGCAGAAACTTGCATGTTTGCTATGCACTGTTTGCTAATTTGTTTTTTATTTGGATTTGTTGCGTTCACCACAAGGTTCCCTTTTTGGTGCCAAGTGTGGAAGTAAAGTTTCAAGCAAAAGTGGAGTCCATTAATCCAAGTGGACTGGCAGATGTGATACGGGTAATCGTCCTTAGGAAGAAACAAGCACAGCCAATACTCGTAGCCATGATCAATATGCCACCCAGTGAAGTTGTATTCTAATGCCATGCTGGAAAATGTATTATGCAAATTACGATGCCTTCTGAGATGGTTCTAAAACAAATAGAAGATACAATTGGTTTGGTTGCTGCAGAAGTAAAATGAGAAAAAAACAAAAACAATTTGAATTTTTTAAGTGTAGTTCGAGCACACCGCCCAATAAAGGTTTTTAATGTTGGATCTCGTTGCTTTACTGTATGAAATAAGTTAAAATGCAAATGCATAGGATCTCCTGAAATGAAGACAAAATATATCGCCGTCATTAGCGCTTCCTCTGATACTCATCATAAGCTTCTTCCTCGGCTGAACTCTCTGCCACACCCATGCCAAGATTTTGATTATTGTATCCACTTTTTTGATCGTTTTCAGCAGCTTGGGACTCAGAGCCATGGTACGCTACCGCAAGATTTGCAGCATCGCCTCCCGTGTAGATGAGTACTCCGCCTGTGAAAAGTTAAACTACTGTTTACTTTTTACTCTCATCGTATTGCACTCCATTAGTCAAATCAAACAAACTCTCGGGCAATGTGAAGAATGAAGCTGTAAAGTCTACATGCAAGTTCATTGTTTTCAAACAGATTCACTTCTCATGGATTAGCTCAGCTTTATCAAAATTCCGAGCAGCAACAAAAAAATCTTCACATGCCAAGTGGTACTCAAGTACGACCATTGTGAAAACAAGCGAATTGCTTCAAAACAAATTAGACAGTCAGTAAAATATGGAGGGTTGCTTACTTCGAGCCACCTCCTCGTCCACGTCGGGGTTTTTGTTCACTCCATTGAGCATCTCTGTGCTGTTCCATTCGCTTTCGTTTCTATCCGAGGCAGCCTGAGCTTTTGAGAAATTGTGCGAAACGGCGGCGTTATAGAGGCTTCCTAGTACGTACACACTAGCATCTCTCATTTGCTTTGCTTCCTCTGCAAAGATTATGTGCAAAAACGAAACGATTAGATAATTTCTCTTCACAGAAAAGCAATTGAAGCATTTTGTGTTTCAAGTTATTTTCTGCCACTACGAAACCACAGTGAGGCGAGAAAGAGTAAGGGCTACATACCCAGAGGTCTTCCGTACGCTACATCGAAAACGGCAACGGCTAGTAAAAATGCTACAACTGGGGCAACCTGAGAATCATCAGAAAAATGTTCACGTGTTTTACATTCCAGAGGTCTTCCGTACACTACATCGAAAACGGCAACGGCTAGTAAAAATGCTACAACTGGGGCAACCTGAGAATCATCAGAAAAATGTTCACGTGTTTTACATTCTTCTGCCAGACTTTTGGTTTTCAAAATATTAATTTAATTTTCACCAAAACGAAGACTGCTAAAATTCTAATAGACGAAATATTTACCTTCATGTTGGATTTGAATTACTCAAGATTTTCAGTGGGACACGGTATACTGATCTACAACGCAATGTTGAAGATTCTATGTTGTACTCGATACGCAATCCTGAGAAATACTGTCTGTATAATCGTACTTATCTCCATTTTATAAGGGCACATGCTTTATTGGGTCAATATATTTTGAAAAAGAGAAAAGGATACATAATTTAATTAGGGCACTACTGGTCTGTAGGACATGTGATATAAGCATGGCTAAAAATGGTACATGCATATTAGTACCCTCCCTGTAGGGGAATAGGTTTACTCATTGTGTGGTGATGACACAACAACAATGTTAAACCTAGTAATTCTACAATTGTCTAGGAGAAATCCATGTCCCATGTACTGCAGGTGTATGATTCTAGCAGAGCTTTTCTTTATGACTATGTGGCAACCGGAACGACATAACCTACGATAAAGGCGAGAATATAGAAAATGAAACCTACATTGCACATTCATCAAACCGAATTGATATGTCCTTGAACGCATTACTGTTATAATTTTCACAAAAGGTACATTCACTTCTTAATCCATGCTCTCAACCGCACCGTACCACTTTTACTACATCTTTCCCACAATTCTTTGGGCAAGAATGCTAAAAGGTCTTCCAATGCATGTACTTGATTTTTATACATTCTCTACCAGAAGAACCAGTTTAAAGTAAACTCTTTCTTTCTTTTGCGATTTGCCTTTCAGCAGTAGGTGATTTTCCAGCCAAAATTACGTATTTTTGCGAACGAAAAAAGAGGCTCTATTTTTAGTGTTTCCACTTTCGAGTGAGTCTGCATAGGCACGTCTGTACAGGTACGCCGTATGAACAGACATGAATTAGGATCCCATATGCATCAAAAATGGGTCCGAAGTAGGGAGATCTATTGAGAAAAGTGCATTTTTATAAAAGATTAACTTCATCAGAAAATAGAAAAACTTTCGCATTTGTTCAACCTACCACGGTGGCATTGCGAGATATTTTTAGTTATGCTGCAAGATGGATTTTCGGAAGAAAAATATCTATTTTGATATTGCATATGTATCGTGAACTGTGATAGTGTTTTCAGCGATGCGTGGTGGTAGAGCCGCAAAAATGGTTGTTATACCATGTGAAAAGTCTAAATTGTGGGCATACATTACCATAGTGTTAAGAATAATTATGGCACAAGTGACACTTTATTTTATGGGAGTAATAGACACTATATGCCTCACATGAATACTTTTATTGAGAAATAATAAATGAAAATGCAGAATTTTCGCCACGGCCACGTCCAAAACATAGCATTCCTAACCCATATAAAACTGTCAACGCTCATTTCACTCAATCGCAGCGGCATTTTGGAAGATACGATTTACCATTCAAGCACTAAAATTCAATTTACTTACGTATAGTGAAGCTCAATCCGATGAGTATATACTCGACAAGATGCGTGTTGGTTTGGTACACATACCTACTTGAAAAGATAACTTCCAATCGCATTTAACTTTCGAAAAAATCGGTGGTTACGCTATGTAGGTTCTTCAGCAAAATTAAAAAGTCCGTAGAGAAAACATAACTGCTTATTTTAATGATTTATAATGTATTGCGTCAAAGCCACCTATAGAGTTACAGGGATCAATTAGCTTTGAAATAAAGGATGGTAGAAAATAAAACATTATTTGATGAGACTTTGATAAGCAGAATGCATTAGGAAAATGGCATTGCGTTTTAAAGGCATCTGTACTATTGCTAAACGGAAAAATGTACTTTTTTCAAGTGTAGACTATAGAACTGTTGATTTTAAGGGTAATCCTCGTTCAGAGGCCCTAGCGGTCAACCGTACAGGGCTAGGGCATTACATCTTTATAGCTGTGAGTACTAATTGAAAAATCTGCGCCCAGTTTCATGCGCGTATTCGTTACTAAGCTCCATTATGAAATTAATCCATCCGTTATTATGAAATTAAGTAATCTCTCAAAACTATACTATGTACGTACTATATCCACGACGACCGGCCGCTATAGCCACGCAAAATGTGCAAAGTTGGGTGAGAGCTACATGCATGCGTGCTAGTGTGATGCTAGCTAATAGCTATAGGACATTTTCCTATCACGAAGTCTATGTCACTTGAGCTATTTAGCGCTTGTGTAGCTAGGCAATTTCCCGATGTGTTACACTTATTAAAATGCATCGCCCTATGCTACGTTTTCGGCTATCTATGCAGCGATTTCATATGAGAGAGTTTCAGTGTTTAGAGTCAAAAGCGGAGATAGTATTTATAATCTATTATAGTTGAACAAGAACATTTTACCTGAAAAGCCATGAAAAGGGGTTTGCGTGTTTGGAATGCGCTCCGAAACGACTGACTTGTTGTGCGCTAACATCTAAAAAAGGTCTCGTTATTTCGTTCGTTCTAATTTCCTACGTTAAAAACTGTGGTTTCTTATAAGATTTCCGAATGTTGGATTCATGAATCCCTATAGGGTTCATAGTCTATAAGGTGAATTTCATTACCATTGTCTTATTCTAAAATTACAGTTTAGACTGGATCCGCCTTAATATGCTTCTCAAAAAGTTTGGATCAGTTTTAAAATATTCGATTATCTGGGTTGATGACAATGACAATATAGGGTGAACTCAGATCGAATGCTGTGTATGAATGAATTGGGATTGGGATAGTCTCTACACTTGGCACTAGTAGATTTTTGGGCAAACGAAATTTACTTGTTAATTGATTGAAATCTGAAAAATTATAGTTCTCGAGTATCCACACCTACCCAACCTTGTCGTTTACCACGACGCACCTATGTCAACCAGCACAATTATTATTGTGGTGGGTTGTTATTTCTATTTCGCAGTGTCGCATATTTCTTTCTTATGCTTGTCTCATGATTGTGTTCCACAACAAATACTTCTCATCAGCTTCTTGGATCCAGAATAGTAAAACCTCCATTGAAAGGCGACAAGCACTCGAATGTAGCGGTAACTTGAATTTCAAAGCCACTTCAACCATTAAAAAGATAAATCAATTTACGCTGAGATGGTACATTCTAGAATTGATTAAAGTTACAAAGTAGAAGCTTGCTAAAAGAGAATTGAAAATAAATAGTTTTCTTTTCATGGAGGAGAAGCGGTCCATAAATGAGCTGTTGTTGTACATAGAAGTTACCTTGCTCGAGAAAAATGAACAATACGTCTGTTTTCTATTAACTAGACTGGACCGGAGCTTGATTTGCTGTAATAAAAATTCATTATCAAGTTATCCTCAACCAACAAGACAGATAAAATTGAACAATGTACTAACATTTACGACATCGAATCAGGTACGGTACCCTTACCTCTCTACCCCATTTCAGTATCTTTTTTATATTTCCTTTTTGGTTGCTGATGTATTTTCGTAAATGACAAAACAACGATTTAAGATGACAAACATATAACGTCTCGGAATAAAGAGGAAAAGAAGAGATCTTCCTGATTTCATCTTAGCAGTCCCCCAGTAGCCGACCCTAGTAACGATGGAGACGAACGATAATAAAGGAAAAAAATCGTGTGAAATTTCTCGATGGCTTTTTTGTAGTCAAAGGAGGAAACTCATTTAAGATGTCCTTCTACATTAGGTTACTCAATATCCGGTAATAGCCCACAAAGTAGAAGGTAGTGGAAATGCAGCACTGGAAGAAAATACTTTACGTGCCAAACTTGTGTGGATATAAATACTTGTACTGTAATCGACCCGAGTACATTATGTGTACGCGCATTATTTATTTGTTCTGAGCACAGCCTCAAATGAATATTGAGAATGAATGCAATCAACACAACTAAGAAATATATTTCCATTAATCTGTCTGAAATATAGAAAGAAGAATGATAAACGATCAGTGAAAGTATTGCTTTTATTATTTACTTTTGCTCAAAATACAAGTGCATTGAAAGGAGAGCAAAGAACTAAGTATGCATAATTGTATTTAAGACACTTGTGCAATTTTTTAGCTCTGGCTGTTCTTACGATTACTTTACTTTGAAAAGATCTGAGTTATTTAAGTAAGTATCGAAGCAAATTCCATGACTGCGAATGAGTATGTCTATGGGAAGAATGAATGCTTATAAACGAGGAAAGTATTGAAAGTGAACAGGCTTATTCATCCTCGACGATGTAATGAAATCTTGCCAAAGCCACTAAAATCTGCTATTGATGCTAGAAAGTTTTTCGCGAATATATCTTTTACTCCGATTTTCGGGAGAGGACAGTATCACTCCAGCATCCGTGCATCATGTTTAACTTTGCTCGTTGTGTCAGACTGCTTCTTTTTCTGTCGACAGTGGAAGCTCGCACAGGATCTCCTCCCATTTCGTCGGGGCTCTCTGCTTAAGCATTTTGTCTCTTTGTTAGCAGACAATTTTGAATTTTGTCATACCATATCTTCCGGACGGAAGCGTTTTTCTTCGTAATAAACCAGAAAAACAAGAGTCGTTTCAAATAATGATTTAGATTAGATAGCATTTATCGCAGGCGAAACATTTCTGAAAAATTTCTGAAAAATTTCAATAAATTGAGTTTTTATGTGCCAAATTTTATTCATCAAGGATAGCATCAACAAATCTCACTAAATGCTATGATTTGGTGAGCAATAAGAAGGTTTCGTGAGTGAATTAAGGAAACTCGAGGTAGTTGCACGTGTTTTTGTCAATCAAGTTATCTAGCGTAAAGTCCTGTTCCATAATATAATAAATTTAAAAATGCAAACATAGCAATGACATCGGAAAAATCAACCAACCGTTCTCCTCTGAGTACAAAATTCAATGTTGTTTATTACGAAAGCCTCACTTGAGAAGACAAAATTCAAATGTGATCCCACAACTAAACTCGTCTTTTAACCAAACGTAATTTAGAAGATTAAGATTAATATGGTGCAGTGAACTGACTGTCTAGGCCAAAAATGCATAATTTTAAGGAACTCGTTTTGAGTATTCCACTAACAATATCAATCGTTCTCTATCTCAATCTCGGTGCATTTCCAGCTTACCTGTAATTTTTGAAACAATGTGAAAGAAAAGTGTTTCTAGCCGTAAGGATATGTGCTTCAGTTCTTTGGTTCATAATGTTGAAAAGAAGAAGCGCGTTTTGAAAAGAAGAAAACTTATTTAAACTATATTCCGTAAGCTAGTGGAGGTCGCCAATACGGGAGAACACGTATGGGTGGTAGTGACTAATAACGAGTCATTTACTTACATGCACACTTTTCTATACAATGGATCCAGCAAAGAACTGCAGGGACGCAGCATCGTTAGTTTCCACAACAGCAGTAACTTGACAAAGTCGAGATCTCGAATAGAAGAAAGTGACAATTCTTCTCCTTTTTAGAAATAAAAAAGGTACTCAAACTTATAATAACATACACACATTTATTGCTTGGTTGTTAAACATCCCTCTGTGCGAATAATAAAAATAATAATACTTGGTACAAAAAGGCTATGATCATGTTATTTGTCAGTTTTGAAAATTGCATTCCGACTTCCACAACTCCAAAATTATTCTATTTTCGTGAGTAGTGGATTCCTACAACACTTCCCAAATTGTTACGCAATAAAAACTTGAAGTTAAGGGCAATTTCAGTGAGACTCATGTAGCTTGTTTGTATTGCTATTTTCCTTGTATTTTTGCAAACACCTAATCAAGGAACATATTTTTAAAATAAAATAATATGGTGTAGGCGAAATCCAACTTCACGCTAATCCAATCCAGCTTATTTTGTTTTATTTATACATACATACTTTCTTAAATTATGACAACCGGAGCTTGTTTTAGGCTGTCTTATCGTGAAGGGTATTCATTTGTATCCCATTTAAATCCCAAAATCCTTGAACAAAATGACATCTGAAAAATTATTGCATGGTTCAAAGGAACACATTTTACAAGTGCACAGTGGTACGTATGATTACTTTTTTTGTATTTGTGATTAAGAAAAGTATTTGCTGTGAGCCTATACGCCAAGCATAAAACAAAATATATAAATATACTCATACATACCACATTACATGATCCCGTTCCAATCTTATGACTTTATTATAACAGGTTTTTTCTTTAGGTGAAAAGTCGTGAATCTCTGAGAAATGTTTCACGACCACTTCATGTCCTTTCTTAACATCTGCGCCCCGAAAATAAAGTCCGGAGAAATAAGTTAAAAGCTGGAAAGTGGTTCTTAAAGCCAGGAAA
>VICI01002038.1:0-18576 GCA_019593645.1 Akabosia matsudoensis | reverse complement strand
TGGAAGAGTGTCCTTGCTCCAAGCAAACAGGCGCGAGTTGTCAATGGGACACCTATCAATGTCCGGGATCAGTTGACAGCCACTTCACCACAACTGCTATTTTTGTCGTGGAAAGATCAGGAACACAAAGAAACTGATAGTCAATTGTTTTAGGTGAGAGCACACGTGTACGCTGTAAATATTTATCTGATTTACAGAACATTCGACTTGAACTGAATAAAAAAAACTACATAGTCTTCTCCAGTCTATGAATAGATTCTTATAACTATGACCTTAAATTTGCCCATGTGGACTTGTTGATGTAGCATGGAATTCCCCACTTTGCAAGTTAATTCAGCACACGTGAAGCTAATATCATAAAACAGCAAGTGGTACAGCTACAGCGAAACATTTTCTGGTGTCAGTGTTACTTTCGTTTTGTAGAAAGTGTAACATTTGGTCCATTAAAAAAGTCACTTGATCCAGCCACTCATTTTTTACACAGGAAAAAACAATAATGACATTGTGCCATTATAAAAAAACTGAATGAATAAAAAGATTTTACGTGTGGCATTTTTCGGGGTGGGGGAACAGTAACAGTGTACTTGTGATGACCAGAAAAGTACCCTTCATCACATATCAACTTGAAAAGTGTATTCACTGCCAGAATTGAATTAAATGGACAATGACTTTCCATTGAGGAAAGGGCACGAGACAAGAACAGAAGGCAGCCGAGTCATCATCAACACGTTAAAATTGTAAAATTACGTATCATGGAACACATAGACATCATAAAAGAGTACAGTTGTTTCAAACTAACAATAAAAAACAGCACAAGTTTTTTTCTTGTACCATATTCTCTGATTGCTATTATTATGACAATCGTTCCATTTATTGCTATTATTGGAGCAAGTGTGCTGCAATGGATATGCCTCTTTTAATAATTGAGTGTTGGACAGACGAGGCATGACCATTAAAACTATAAAAAAGGGCAAAGTAACATTTATAATTGGCAGATATAAATATAAATGCGATGGAACAAAAGCTACAACTTAAATGAATAAAAAAAACACAAGCCTCGTTTTTATATGATGTTTGTATACCATATGGTTCGGTTTTTCCAGTTTGTTTTTAACTGTCTTGCAAGGCATTCTCGCGATGATTAAAAAAGAACAGATTGTTTGGTAAAAGCTCATTTACCACAACAGTAGCTCAGGTTTCACCTAACAGGTGTTTCTCTCGTATAAAAAAATGAGCAGCAGAGCTTACTTAACAATTTTTAAGGTTCATTTACACATTTTCAGGGGGAGTTTATAAACTAAATTTGTTGAGAAAATGGTTGTCTAATACACTTTAACAGATAATTCCAGTGCTGGGCATAAAGCAAGTTTATTTTTCGCAACAGTTGAGCCTGCAACGGAGTAGCAGAAATGTATAAGTAGTACGTGTAAAAACAAGTCAAGTGAAAGTGTACGAAAAAGCTGTTCGTCAAGGCCGTACTCAAGTCTTCCCAGAGGAACGATCTTCAAACGGCTTTTTGGCTTTACCACCACTACCGCGAGACTATACCACAGTGTCTATAAGGCTTGTTAAACCAGACAGGAAAAAAAAGTACATCAAGTGATGACTGTATTAGGAAAGCCCGGGTATTTTCTACTATCGATTATATGTACATTTCCTTCGCTACAGCTTTCTCTCTGGAGATGCTCTTATTCCATGATGCCGGCACGCTTTCCACATCTCTCTAAGGACTCATGATGATGATCACGATGATATTTTGTAGCCCGATTGGAATGAGTGAAAAGACAAGAGGTGCCTAAAGTAGTATTACAAGATCGTGAAGCAGATCTTTCGTTTTTTTGTATCAACTTTGTTTTCATGGAACGTGCGAAAAAGTACTCGATGACTTTCCAAATCCCAACCAAAAGGAAGATATTAGATTTTTTGTTTTACTGTTGCATTTTTTCAAACAAGTTGTTATTGGGTTAAATTGAATGATCAAATTTTATTCACGTAGCTTTTCAAGCATGCAAAAGTAGACTGGTTGAGGAAGGAGCTGCACTGGAAGAAAGTTGTTATAAAAGTTATGAGTTTTTTTGCATGAGTAGCTATGTCGGTGAAAACAATGGCAAGAAATAAACCAAAGCCATGTAAAGTAAATAGTATCAATCAAAATAAACATTTTGCAAGAAGTTTTGAACTATTTTCCGACATACTTAGCATCAAAAGGAATGACATTACTTTAGCTAAATGCATTATAGAAAATAGTTTTTTCGTTAATTCCATTCCCTAGATGACATATAATTCATTTAAGATGTTTTAAATGTTTTTAAATAACTGGCCTTTCGTGTAGCATTAAGAATTATTGAAGTGTTGGCCATCCCATCATGCTTTGAAGTTAACAGGGTTAAGTTTCAAGTGCTCCGTAGGAATACCTCAGATTTTATAGGGACTTGGTACCTCTTATATTACTTTTCTGACACACAATATTTTGCTATACGTTCGTAGATGTTTTTCCTGCAAACTTTCATCAGTCAAGGGTTATAGTGCTGGATAATTGCACCTGTGACGAAACTTAGTATGTCTCAAAAGATTGTGACAAGTGAATGTAAATAGCTACTTGTTTGCTTGAATTTTCATATTCTTCCACTTTGTTACCTTTTTAGCTCATTCCGGCATGCATAAAAGAATTGAGTTTAAAAAGCAACAAACAATAAAGGAGTCGAGAGACCTGAAGTACTCCTTCCAATGGACAGGGAAAGAGGGAATAGTGACAAGAGAAAATGAAAAGGCATCAAGTAAACAAAATATAAGGATTATTGCGTATATTCATGGATAGAAGACGAGGTCCTAACAGTATTTTTTTCCTCCTAAGATTTCTCTTGTTCCTGAAGCAATTCACTTGTTATTTAAATTTGCTCTGGCATCCTTGTCCCATGAAAAATGAACGAGATCTTTTGTCCCAACTTGAAAATTTCAAGGAACTTTGTATTTTTTAATCTTCGTTATTTTTTGAGAAAAAAATCGAAAGCCAACAAAAGGTGAAGCAAATTGTATAATAATAAAATATAAGCTCGTAAGACTACAATTGTCTTATTGTACATGTTGGTCTCTCAAACAAGAAAATATTCGGTAGCCTATAAAATTTTTAGATTTTGCACATGATGCTTAGCTTGGTTATTTTTTCTTCTAAAAATGGGAAACAATTTTCGAGAAGGACGAAAAATAAAGGAAAATGGGGCTGAAAGAATTACACACGAGTTGCTTACATGAACAGGAAGGATTGTTATTATGAGTGTATATAGTGTGCTGGAAAAAAAAGGGCTCAAGAAATGTTTCCGGGCAGACATTATGCAAAATAAGGGACAATAAAAACGTCAAGACAAATCCCCAACGGTTTCATTTCTAGAGTGAATAAAGAAATTGCATAATTGAGTAGCAAATAATATGTTTTGTTTAAAATGCATTAGATTACTGACTGTCCTCTTCCAAAAAAAATCCAAAAGAAACCTGCGCAAACACGTAGGCTGAGGAAAATTTCAATGAAAAATGAACACACTAGATAGACATCATAGACCATAACTGCTTGTTCTTAGAACAACTGCGACAAATTATAAGTACCAAGCCAAAAATTAAGTTTTCCTAACATTCTCTGTTCAAATGAATTGTCAAACTATTGAGCTTTCTTACTGAATTTTAAAACACTGTGCTTTCTTTTTCTATTAAAATTCCCACCACCTTTTTTTTCTCCGATTATCCTCCACAAGATAAATGAGCTTTTATACAGCACACCCAAAGTGTATAATGAATTTGAGTGTAGTTCATTTCTACCAAATCTACTTCTTGGATCTCTATATCTCCCAAAAAGACGGAAAATCTAGTGTAATGCATCGTAAAACAGAAAGGAAATAACGTCCTGTACAAAAAGAGGAAAAAAAAGTCTACAAATTTTTTAAGACCTCGTCTTATTCTTCATGGCTTCCCTCACCAAAAAAATGTCTTTCAATATTCATGCATAACAGTATGTTTTTTTTTTGTAAGAAATAGTCTTCCATTCCTATACATGTTTTTTATAGGAATGTTTTACTTTAGAATGTAGATATACCGATTCCTAATGCATATTTTTTCATATAAACATTTCCAAAGTTTTAGTAGTTTTGCTAGTGCGACATCAAGGGAAAAAAGAAGGGGACGAGGATGTCGGAAGGAAAAAAAAAGAAGTCAGGAAGGAAGTTGTATAATAACTAGTGCTAGGTTTACTCCAACACAGTGTTTACTTTGAACAGGGGGAAATGTTATACGATCATGCAGTTCTTATAAAGTGAAGATGGAAAGGCATGGAGGAAAATGTGAAAACATGAAACGTTAACGCGTTCCTCCACACAGTTACATGGAACGTTGTACGTGCGGTGCGTAAAAACCTATTCAGATAACAGTTTTCTCTTCATTTTATCTACCGGAGGAAAAACAAGGAAGTATGGATGCATACCGATATGTATAAAACCGAGATAGATATTTTTTTCTCTCTTTCCAATGGTATGGTATACACAATACTGTGTCCCCGTGCAATAAAACATTTCTAACCTTGCTTGAAAACCCGAGTAAAGCGAGCAGACAAGTCAAAGCGACAGAAAATAGAGAGGCTGTATGTGCAAGAGAGAATGTGTGCATACCCGGGTGAAGATAGGAGTATAAGGAATTTTTCGGAGGCAAGGCATATAAAAGTGTGTATATCTATGCGAGGGAGATCCACAGAGAGAAGTGAAGAAAGTCCCGAGAGACCTTGCCCCCTCCCACAGGAGAAATCAATACCTGTGGGACTACAGTCGAACCAATCCCGACTCCCAACAAAATTACAAAGTTTGCACACCGACAGACCACGATCGACCAGAAAACTGGTTGACTTGTAAAACATACAGCAAAAAAATGTACGTACTTACTTTGGTAAGTAAAAAATCATAATGAATATGAAAGGTTCATGAAATACACTTGACGAGAAGATTATCATCGAGATTTTAATACGTCATTTAATCTTAATAGTTAATTTAAATTATTTGTAAAGCCGTCTACTTTTTTTACAAATACCTGTGTTAAAAATTTTCGCGAATTTATTATACCTGTTTACAAGAATATTGCCATTTATGTCGCTTGTTTTTGCACAAATAATGTTCTTTTAGCTATCAACAAATCCCCATTATCCAATAATATTTATCACACNTTGTTTTTGCACAAATAATGTTCTTTTAGCTATCAACAAATCCCCATTATCCAATAATATTTATCACACTATAGTTTACACACTTTATAAATTTTATGCTCGATTCTGCACAGAAAGGTGAAAAGCTACCATAAAGTATACGTGCCAACGGTAATATTGCATATAACAGCATTAAATCCCAATCCTCCAAGGATTTTTCACACTTGGGAATAACTCTGGAAGGGTTTTCTCTTTCGCAAGTGTATGCGTGCGTTTGCATATATTTGAGCGAAAAAAGAACTTCTGCATAGACATAAACAATTTTTTGCAGTTTTCGGGGCGCAACAAATGTGCAGTTTTAATTGATTTATCCTTTGTGTAAACCCTTCCTCTGCACATAAATATTTACTGAATGATACAGCGAAGAACTATAGCTAGATGGTTCGTTTAAAGGCCTAAAGTGTTTGAGACTGACATAAGGAATTGTGAACAGTTCCCCATAAATAAACTCCCATGACACAAGTTTTACGCACATTCCTTTGTCTCAAGTGGCAAATGGAAAAGATTCATTGACAAAGTAACTGATGCACCAAATGGCCGAGACTTTCTTTGCGGAATTTGGGTTTTGGTTTCATTTTCGTGCAGGGCAATGTTCTATAATTCTCTATGGTGTGATACAGAATATATGCCGCCCTATGGTGTAATACAAAGTGGTAGTTTTTTTGTTGATGCGATCAAGGTGAAGGTCGAATGAAACTTTGAAGTTAACAATTTTCTCAATGAAGGAAATGAAAGAGAACAGTTTGGAAAAGAATAGGGAGTTTCACAGAAATCCTTCCTTGGAGAAAGAAAAAGTTGCCACAGGGCTCATTCTTTCAATGGTATAAAAATAAAAGCATTATTTTTTACTTGCGAATGCTATAGATGGGCATGAAGTGAAAGCCGTAAGGTATGTCACTGTTACAACGTATAAAACCCGTCCAGTAATTCCCCAATATTGTATGTTGCATATTTAAACCAATTGATTATTAATACCCTCCTGCTTCGATAATCCCTGTTCTGCTACTCCTCAAATTAATTTATATTTGTTTATTGATTTTTAAAGTTAATTTGAAACCAACAAGAGTAGATATGTCATTCTTTTCCAGCTACAGAAAATTTATGGTTTTACTTTCCACGAGAATCTAATTTCTAAAGCCTTTGCATCTTCACAAACTGCTAGTTTCTCTATGCATTAATGTCCAAAAAATATAGATACGCGCGTGTTCCTAGTTAAAGCACTCCTATTTCAGAAAATGGGACGGGAAACCGATTAGCATTATCTAAACATCTTTGCATTGAAAAACTCATTTGAAAAGGCGCACTCGATTCATTCCACAAAATTTTCTAATCTTTAATTGTCATCTCCTCGATTACTTTTTTATTCAAACAAGGAGCTTCGCTATTGTGTCGTGGCGTGGTGGTGGTGGTTGAATAGCGATTCAACTTACATCACAGTGTTTTTTTTGCTAATGCACCCTATTCTCGGTTTTTTACTAATAGGTGCTGGGCTTCTCTTTTCTATGTAGTATCTATCAATGAATCCTGCTTTAAAATATAATTGGAATAAATATGAAATACGCACTGACGGTACTCTTGTATAAATATTATGAACAGCTGCAAAACATAAATGTTCCAAAAGCTTTTCACCAAACCCAAAAAAAAAAACAATTGTCCGTCTAATGACAAAAAATGGAAATCATTTCCATCAATAACGAGGCTGTGGTTTTAATGAGCGGCCCAACAATACTCTTTTTTTCTTTCTAGAACAATCTCAACGAAGGAATGTGTCCTGTCTTTCACTTCCATGAGCAACCTATTTAGGTGGTTTCATAAAAAAAAACTGTTTCCTTTCACTTTATTCCTTCTCGACATCACTCTGAAACATGCTCTGTCGCAGAACAACTTTGGATTTTTCCTATACATACAGAGACAGACTACGGCATATTCGCCATGGAGCACTTGTACAAAACTGAAGAGAGCAGAGTGCTCAAAGTATAAATGCGACGGAGACGATGAACTAACTCTCATTTGCATAATGGGGAAACCATTAAGGGGAGATCGTGAAATGGAAGGAAGGAATGAACAGCTACCATGAAACGAAAAACGAGAGCGTCATCATCATCATTTTTTTTCTAAAAAACCAACAAACTTTATGCATCATCTCGCGGAGGAAACAATGCCAAAATTAGGACTTATTACAGATAGTGGTTTTGCAAGTGGAGAGATGAGTTTTAAAATATTTATTTTAAGACAAGAGAAAAATTATTTATACTTACCTGTCGATAATAACAGGATCGGATGGTGTTTCGTTACGATTACCACAACTCTTTTTGTCGCAACACCGACTACACATGACTTCATGCGTTAGGAGAACTCTACACATTTCTGGATTCTTGTCCTGACCTTCGTACATAATTGCCTGAAACAAAAACATTTTCATCAAGTATTGCATACATTTAATCAAAGCGAAAACGTTAAAAGGAGAGGAGTTTATTAGCGAGTCAAAGATAAAGTAGTCTAATGGAGTGGTTTATTATGACAAGAAATGCTTGTTGCGCCAAAAAGACCAACCTTTATAGACAAAATAAAAATGCATACAACAAAGACGTGGCTCCACTGAGCGTGTGTAAAAGTGTAGACGGTAGCGGTAAGTAAGGGAAAACGGTAGTGTACTTAAAAGATAATCTTATTAGGGCTTCTCTCACCCAAACAATAACATAATTAGCACCCATTCTAAACAAAGGGCGGATGAGTGGCGAGTACGATGGATTGGAAGGGAATTAAAAGCGCAAGAGGAAAAATAAAAGGAGAACTTAACGGAGGAAAACAAATTCAATTTAGATGTGTAAAACCGGCGAAATTTGTGTCTGCTTTTCTTACCTGCTTCGTTACAGAATCGATAAGCCTTACGTAAATATCTTGCTCTTGTCTGATACCATTAGCGTATAGGAGTTGCAGTCTGTATTGGATTCCGTTATTAGTCTTCTGGCCGTCAGGTTCCTGAAAACAAACGAAACCATGTATTGATGAATTTACAAAACTCAAATTTTTGTCACGAGACAATACAAGTTTCCAAGAAAAAATGCATGAAACATAGAAAGTTTTTTTTTGTCGATGCTACTTTCATCTTTTGTTGTTTGGCGAATATCTCATCATCTCAGTCATACCTATAATATAGATTATAATCCAACTTCAATCTACTCTGAAAAGGTTTTCTTTTCTGTTGTGAAGCTAGATACAATCATGGGGTGATGTTTCCAATGTAGTTCAACTCTAAAATGAACGTAGAGCGAATTCTTTACTTACTTGGTCTTTTTCGATGAATCCGATAAACACGGTCCGTTCAATCTCAACTGGTTGACCTGCCCGATCATAAAGGGCGATGACAAAGTGGAAAAAATTGGATTTACGGAGATTCGAAGGCGGCTGTTTCTCAAAGTGAGCTCTTCCGATCCCAATACTGCAAGTCAAGAACAAAAATAGATAAGTAAAACTGTAAAAACTAAGCGAGCTAGTAGCTAGTGTATCTTGGTGCGTGGTACATAAAAAAATATGAAGAATTGAGACCCAGTACAAAAAGTCATCATCACATTACACCCAACAGTTTACACGTGAGCTGACGTAAAAATCTCCTACTTTACTTTATTTTCTAAAGCAGCCAACAAAATAAATGGATGAATCGACAAAGGGAAACGATATAATATAGAAAATAAAATCTCCTTTTTTATATGAGAAATGTTCTGGATGTGAAACTACTTCCAGGCATGATGATGCAAAACCTTATTGCATTTTGTCAGAAAAAAAAACTTTTCAATGTACTCCTCCTGAGTTGTACATAAGCGTTGAATGTTTATCATCTAAACGTTAGAAGTTGGAAGTTCAAGAATATCGTCAATGATTCTTTCAGCCGTCTCCTTATATTGATATTCCTATATAGATGCTTGTGGACGTGAAAGTATTTTTTTTTGTCTTGAAACATCCCTGTGTTTTCGTATTATATAATTAAGAGCCTTCTGTCAACTTTTGTTTGGCTTACACTCAAGAGTATGTAAGTGGTTAATGCATTAATTCAGCTGACGACCTTTTATTACTTTGTTTCCACACTTGACAAGATTCATTGGCCCTTACATAAATATTTTTTCTTTTGGAATTAAACGACCAAAAAAAGGAGGAGGTCTGGAGAAGAAAACACAAATTATTCTTGTGTAATTTTCTTTTCACATTGCTTAAAACCTGCCCACATTTAAGTAAAAACTTGCTCATTTAAGGGTTTTCCAGTATTATACATACTCCAAGAGAGAAAAAAAAACCAGAGAACGGTAAAAGTTAAACGGAGCTTTTGCATTATGACCATCATTCCGGAAAAAGAGAGGCAAGTAAAATGCACGTTATTATCCTCATCGTAATAGCCAACGCCACGCCAGCTGCCCATTTAGATTGTGTTGAGTGAGGAAAAGTGTGTTGGCCAATTATTCCCTTGATTCCCATTATGAAGAACCTTCATGGGGTGAAACGAGCCGATTGAGAGTTCTTTTGTTTTTTCACCGTTCTTTCCAGCTTTCTTTTTTTTCGCTTTTTCTTCTTTCAAAAGATTCTTCCGTCTCAGCAACTTTTATAATGATATCGCACTAAACTCTCTTTGATATGCTTGTTTTTGTGTACGCCTATACCTTATAAGATGCTATTCAACGCAATACTGTTTTCTTTTCTCTCTCTCGCTTCGCTTGTGGTTCTTTCTCGTTTAATGAATGCTTTTCATTAAGTGTTCCACCACTACTAATGCTATAACGGGAGTGTACAAATTACACAGTAATATATAGTGGCGCGACTGTTTTTTTATCTGATCAGAACGTAGGAAATAAAATGGTTCCGTTAACTTTAATTAATTTAAATATTGAAATGCCTATCTAGTACACCTTTAAAAATCTGACATTTTAATGGTAATGAAAATGGTTATTTTATAGTTTTAGGCAGAGATTGAATATTTTTTGTTGTGGACGAAAACTTGTGGGATTACGAAAGATTGGCAAACTTGTTGTAGAAGTTTTAAAAGATTACGATATGCCTTTCTTTTTGGCTGGAAGTGTTATTCTATTCATTGACTGGAGATTACACTCTGGGCGATATAAATCTCTACATATTTTTAATTGTTTCTTTGTATGGTGAGGCAATAAGGAATTAATTTTATGACTGGTTGCGATTATACTTTATCTATTACCCAGAATAGCCAAGATAACGTTTTTTTTCTCTTTCCATTTTATTGGAGAGGTACATTTATAAGCAGTTTGCTACTATTTGAGCACCTGTATCATGTCCGTTTAACGTTACTAGAATTTGATTGGTTGAATGCATTCGTTTCGAGAGTTTATTCCCAAGCTGTGTTTGTGAGTTGGAGGAAAGTATCTCTGATTTCTTTCATAAATCACCTGAAAAGGATGATTTTTATGGGGAGCCATTATAATTCGCACCAGATATAAAAACCGTTTTCAAGTTGTATAACAAACCTGATAAACGTGAGTATGCTGGATCATACTAGATTTGATTCGTTTCAGTTTTTTTTCGTTAGATAAAATGATATGCTGAAGAAAAAAAAAGTTTTCTCGGTTTTATGAAACCATAAATAACTACTACAAACTTACAGTTTAGAGTTTACACCAATAGAAATAGTTATTGCATTCACATTACTATTTTCATTGATACCTGAGTAAACTACCATAAAAAAGTTTTCTCTGAAAAATAGATATCCAGAACGGGTTGGGGAGTTTGACGTTATTTCCCTCAGAAAATGAATTGATAGAGAAAATGAAAGGTCAGAACTTACTTGGACTGATCTACAATCGCTGGCTGCATCCAAGGTCTTGGAGCCAGCTGAGCTGAAAGAGGTTCTTCTTTGAGACTTGGTCCTCGTGGTTGGTGATGACCACTGAGGTCTTGGTGGAGACCAAACATCATCATCTTGGATGTTATGTTTTAAACGGGATTATCACTCTTTAAAATTTCTTTGTATCAGTTCACCCCAATCAGTCTAAAAATGCAAACGCTCTAATTCAATAACTCTTGATTAAATTAATATTGGCAAACTTTGGGGCAATTCGCACATTTTAGGGATAAAACCAAACAAATATTAGCAGTATATATTGTTGTCATTTCTAATTTAATGTCACTGGTAAAGCTCATGTAATGAAAGTTTAGTTCTTGACATAGATTCCAACTGGTGTTTCGTTTTTTCTTTCTATCGCGAACGCTCAAAAGTACATACACAACACGTAAACACTCCAGGGAAAGCACGTGGCCGCTGGAGAAATGACGGGCACGCTTAGCTCGCTGGAATAAAAGCAGCTGAGAAGGTACCGATATGCTTTTCCAACGCAGCACTAGACAATTACACTCGCAAAGGGTTATACTCTTTGTCCTATTGTTTTTGACAGGGTACACAGACTCGCTTCAAAACGTCAGCTAAATTCTTTTGGCACGGTATGACACAACTTGACATTTTTTCTCTCTCCTCTGTCTTATGACTTGCTCAAGTACATTTGTAAACTGCTCACTTCAAAACGAAATTAGTGTCAACTTGAATCCTAATCAGTTTTGGACGCACAAAACCACGACAATGACACGTCAAGGTGTACTTGTGGCAGTTACTTTTATCTTGAGAGAAGTTCCTCAAGACAATCACTTAGGAATGTTGGGCAAGTGACGTTGCTGGTACGGTTATTGCTGATCTCTCCAGAGAAATAACTTGTTCTGGAGAAAGTGATAGGACGCTGGAGAAAGGATGAACTTGACCGTGATATGATACAAATAATATATCTGTACTTTTCAAGTATCACTCGACTACTCCAACACACATTTTCACTTGAATAAAATACTAGACGAGTTGAATGAAGTGACACTGGGGAATAAGTAGCTGCATTTATATTTCAGGGTGGAAGAAACAATAGCTCGTAGAAGGAAAACGAGCGATGAATAATTTCCTTATTTAATCTATTTTTTTCTCCTCTTTGCCTTTCTTCAGATTCCTTTCATATGTTTCATGAACATGATATCAAATGCAAAAAAATTAATAATGCACTCTGGGTATCTGTCGACTGTTAAAATTTTGAAAACCCGGCTCCACACATTAATTATTCGCCAGACCAACAAGTGAAATCGTGTCGATAAGGTGCGGAAAGTTGAAAAGGGGCTGCTGAATAAATAATCAAAATTACATGTAATTTTTTTTGCAATAATGTAGCTATCTTCCCGGATTTTTGTTACGCTTCCGGTAGGCAGAAAGACTGTAATACAAGGTTCGCTTGATAATAACTTTGGAAGGTAGTACTGGTTGTAGGTGTAAAGTATATGTAATTTTTGTAGAATTTATCTTGTTGTGTCTTTCTCTTTTTTTATTTCAAGTGGTATGGGAATAATATGAGGGGTTAAAAAAATTTGTGTCTGCTTTTGTTGTTGTGTAGGAGCTTCTTTTCGTCTTGCTTGCTCCCGTGACGCTCTCTTGGGCTCTTCTGGACGTTATATGATTTGGACTGAAATTTTCATAGCAGAGTCCCTGTAGGCTTTCAAACCTCTCTGGTGACTGGGAAAAAACACTGGCAAAATCTCGCTTGGGGTTTCTCGGTTAGAGTCTTGTCGGAGAAGAGAAGAAGGCAGGAAAGGCAGCAGAGCTAGATGGAAAGGGAAGAGAGATGGTTTGCGAGAGAGTTGGATGTGACGAGGAAGAGGCAAGATAGGGCGGAAAACATGGTAAAGATATGGTGGCACATGGACTTGAAAAACTCACACGGGCATCGTCATGTAGGTTTTTACTACAGAGAAACTTGATTGAAAAAGCGTACTCTTCTAATATTTTTTTTCTCTTATGGACAAATGCACTGTACAGATTTAGTTTAGAAAGGCACGAACGTAGATGAGAGAGAAGCATAGGGGCTTTTTGACGGAAAACAAAAACGTGTGGTGAGACGTGGAAGGGTATTGGTGTAAATGGGAATTGTGAGTTGGGGACTCCGGATCTGGTAGCACACACACTAGACCTGCCTTAGTCCCTCCTTCGGATGCCTCCTATTTCATGTACTCTGCTGTATTGTGAAGGGAAAATGTGACAGAAAAATAAATCTGTAGATGGGTTTACAACAAAACTCACGTGTGGAAGAAAGGAAAACAGAAGTTGGAACTGGGTTCACAAAAGTAGCGCAACATTCTCATTGAAAGACATTATTTGTCGAAGGAAAAACCAAATTACTTCAGAATATTTGCAATACTGATAAATCCTCAGAGACGACATTTTTAAAAGGTCCTAGTAATGGTAAGATACAAAAAAAAAGATCCAGCAGAAGTTTGAAATGTTATACTGTAATATTTAATTATAATAAAAAATATATACATCAAGGTGTCTCAAAACTCTATATGAAAGTATTAAACCAATTGAGCGTGTAAAATAGTCCCAAATCTACTTATTAAGGTTATGGATCCATAAACTTCCAGACAGACACACAGACATTTCCGTTCGCTTCAAGTAAATATTGTGGGTTTCTTCTGTTGTGTTGTTGTTGATGTGGCTGTGTGCTCAGGGAAAATACAGAGAAGGATACACGAGACGATATAATGTGTATAGAGGAAGGATAATATGGACTTCGTAGCGTTGCTGCAAATATGTCCAGGAAGGAAGGAAGTATAACGTTTCTTTGTTTTGATATTTACTTACTCTATCTTGATGTGATGCTCTCCGGACCTGATGATGAGCACTGGGCATTTGACACGGCACATCCCTACGAAGCATACGTTTACGTGAATCCAAAGAAAAACAAAAGTTCTGTCGTATGATAACGAATAAGTATTCCTTTATTTTCACAAATGCTCATCCCCAAAGCAAACTTCAAAAATGCATGCTTTGTTAGGTGTTAGTGGCGAAAAAAGTAATATTACACCGTTTATACATAATATTATATGCGAAAGTTGTAATGATCATATAAATGGTCTAACACGGTGTACAGTTTTCCCTGGTCTTCTCGGATTTTCAAAGACAATCCAACAGAGACATGCTCTTTTCCCAATTTGCCCATACTGCAAAACTCACCGGCTATATGTTTTATATGCATGTTATAAGGGAAACAAACTTTTTACAGGGCACAATTTGGAAATCTAACTAAATAAAATATGTTACTCGGGGTTTGCGATTTACGTAGGGCGTAGCGCGTAAAATTTTCATTTTTGTAAGCAAAACCCGCCAGCATATAGGTAAATAGGGTTAGAAAAGGAAGCCTCGACGGCTTGTGATGCGAAATTATTATTTAGTAGCCCAGGGATAATCATAAGAATTTTATGCAGCCTGAAACCGTAGGAGGACCGTGGCGTAACGAAAACAAGCAACATGGGAAATGTGAGACAAATTGCAACCCTTGCCTTGAAGGTGCAACGAACACTGGAATGCAACCAGCTTGATTTTTAAAACAACTTGATCCCTTGAAGCTCGTTTAAGCAATTAGACATTTGGAGGTTATTTACATGGCTATAATAAAAATTAACATGCTTCTTACTTTTACTTCCACTTCGGACATGTCTCATACAAACATATAAACTGAAGAGATTTGGTTAGGGTAAACTCGCAAATAGTGTATTATTTTAATCTAAGTACTGCCGCAAAATTATAGACTTCTTCTCCATGTTGTAGTCACACTTTATGGACTGCTTTTTGTGCAAACATGGTTTATAGATTAGTAAGGAAAATGGTATTTGTGGTACAAGAAAGAGTCAGGTCGGGAGATCTACATTGAAGAATCTTCTTGCCTTATCTATTTTTACCCAAATCATTACGAAATAATAATTGCTGATTTTAGGAAAAGTCAAGAGTTTTTGTATGAAGAGTATTATGTCATCCCCACGATTGTCTCCAAGATGAAGAGGCCTAAATAATCAAGAGAGCGAAGCGTCTGCCACGGAAGTGCGAGACTTGACACGTTTTCCGTAGACACAATAGTAAAATTCCTTTTGTGATTCATGTACATAATGGATGACTGAAAGTAGTCGAGTCATTTGCAGTAAAGTTCCTGTTATCCTTAAGATCATTTTTGTGTCTCTGCTCTATGTGCATATTCTTCTGATAGAAATATGGAATAATATTTTTGTGGTTTATGCCAACGTTAGATAGAGGCAAAAAGTCAACTGATTGTTGAAGCGCGTCTAAATCTGGCTGTCAGACCACATCATAAATTAATAAATATGTCAAAACATGGTCAACCCCTGGCAAGAGTCCATCAAAGGTGTATCAGATACACTAAAGGGTTGCTATTTGAATGTAATTGAGCTACCACCTGCTGATAAAAGGGATATAATAGAGGATTCAAGGTAGGGAAAAAGGGACGAAAAGGTGAACTGTGAGGCGATTTTTATCCAATGTACAACAAGGCAAATCGTGAAGGGATACGGTAGCATGATTTTTTGAGGAAACCGACAGCATTACACATACCTTTTGTATTGAAAACATAGATTTCACGGAGGAAGAACAGAAAAGACACACACGAACAAGAAAGCTCGGAACAGGTAGCTCGTGAGAGACTTGGGGTGACTTCGGACTGAACGGACTTTTTCTAGCGCAGCTTCAAGTATGATGGGGACTTGTCGTCTCTTTCAGATTAGAAGAAAGTAAATAGTAAATGATATGGTAAGGAAACGTCAACAAAACAGAAAAACACATTTTTCCTCTTTCAGCTTAACACGTTTAAAATGCAAAACCAAATAACTACTCATTATGCCAATCATAACATTTGAATGAACAAACAAAAACCCTTAAAACAACATAACAAGACTCCCTAAAGTTGAAAAGTACAAAATTAACATCTAATTTTTAGCCAGGCTAGTTAAGTTTGGCCATCGTGACACGTACCGCCATCCTCCAGAGCATTACGGATTCTTCTCCCTGTAGAACTCTTCTCACATTTCCCTATACTCCCAAGACACAAGATTTCCAAACAGGAAATCCCCCCATCTAGGTTTCTACTCACCTTACAATTTGTTCTCTTCATATTTTTCAGCGTTTTTTTTGTGTTCGTTTGGTTACACATAAACTCTACTGATGAAAGAAAAAATAGCAACGGTTAGTGTCATATTGTCATTATAATTTTAAAGGAAGCTGGCGGACCACCCTGTTTTTTGAACCCCTGATGAGTTTCTAATACCTCATGTATTATAATAACAATGATTTTATCCGAGTTGCTTCAATGACCTGTGGTCATACCGTACTTCAGGTGCTAAGATCCATGCTACGTCGAAATATCTCATTGTCTTATTGAGATTGAATCCATTTTTCATAAATATAATAATATTTGTTTTTCATTCTTGCTAAAGCACACGCCCACAAGGTTGCACAGCCTTGTGTGGGGGCATATGCTTAGCAAAATAGAGGAAGAAAGGAATGCATTCTATTCTCCTTAACAATGAAAATGGACACAAGAAATCTCTCACTTCATCAATAATTATCTAAATAATCTAACTTTGTATCACCTTTGCATGTGGAATTCAAAGAATTTAGGAGTGAAGTGATGCATCAAACTTATGAATTGTCACATTCTTGCTTATATTGTTGCAAAAAGAAAAAAACTTTCCCCAGGGAAGTTCAGCCCTATCATCAATAATTTTGTCATTATCCCTAAGAATCCAGCCCTTTCAAAATATCGTCTAATAAGAAGATACTTTATTCAAACTACATATCGCAGAAATCCATTCATCATTTCATTTATGCATTTGCTCACCATCATCGACTGAGCACACTTGATAGAATTACATGGAAAATTTCCTTATTTTTTTTAGATTTTAAGGGATTTTGCTTTCATCCATTTAGAGATAAGCCAAACTTTTTTCTTTCAAGTCTAAATGCTTGAAATAGCGTTCACCCCAAGTTTTTTACTAACATGTAAAAGTAGGCGCATGAATGGCTTGAAGGAAAGTGAATTTTCGTGTTTTTAGTCAGTTTATGTGCCAAAAAATGTTATTTTCAGACCTGTTACTACCATCGAGGATAATCATTACAAAAGGAGTGAATCACCCGATTCATATTGAAACAGCTAGTGAGCCATCCAACAATAACTTCTTATTCATTCACATCACAAAAAATGGACTTGTTTATGGAAAAGATCTTTTACCCGGGCATTTTTTACTACAGACTCGGATGCCTTGATGAGAGTTGTGGTAGTGCGGCAGGGTAGTGATCAGAAATTATGTCGTCTGGGGAGTCCGCATTTTTACTCAGAATATACGTGTCACATTTTACACATTTTTTCTGTTTAGCTGATAGCAAAAAACGAGAAGAGAACAAGTTGGTTGACATTCCCCTCTTTAGGTTGCAAGCCCATCTTTGGAACTGGTAGAATGTGAGGTTAGTGATATGAGGCAAAGCTAGAAATGGAACTAATACTGATGTCACTCTCGCATGGGACTTTTTTCTTCTGTCCCTTGGTAGTCCAGTGGGAGTGACGAGCTAATCATGGCAAGGTCAAAGGCTGTAATGCACAGCTGAAGTTGTATGACAGAGACTTGTGTAAATCCTATAGTCGTATATCTCACTGGAATCATTATGAAATGCACTTTTTTGCCTAAATATGAAACACGTTTTCCTTTTTTCATTGTGATTGCTCATCTAATTGAAACATTGGCAATTAACACAAAAAAAGGAAAAAATGACTGAATTTTGTATAAGTGCATACATAATTAAATTAATAGAGGATATTTGATCATAAAAATAAAAACAGTGTTTCTGAATTGATAGTAAAAACAACCCGGAAAGTGGCAGTAGCAGTAGCCTGCAAACATTAAACAACGAATCATAATTTAAAATTCAATTCCCATTTGTAGCGACGCAGCATCAAGCTTAGAAATAGAAAAAAATGCATGCACAAACACAGACAATTGTTGTTACATAGGGTCGGGTTAAATCCTTACCTGTTTAAATATTCATTTACCCTGTTTAGGAAGCGAGACTGGCAATAAGAGAGGCTGTTCAAAACTTTTTTTATACGTAGCCTTATAATTCGAAAGAAGAGAAAGCGATTCAGTTACCAGCAGCATTTTTTGGATTTGTACAACACGACTTTCAAAACATTTGGATTACTATTTGCGTAATAGAGATATGCTGTTTGGATAGAAAATGAAAGTAAGTGGAGCACCCAGAACGTATTCACTAACTATTTTTTATTGTGCGCATTTATTTTTTTATCAAACAAAAGGATTCGCGTGGCTGTTGCTTGTTTTCATTGCATTGAACACAACGCATTGCAGGTGAGAGGGTTGAAAAAAGAATACACCCTGTTATAAAATAAAACTTGGTTCAGCTAAATGTAATTTTACACGATTGCTTGCAGCACTCTAATCAT
>VICI01002037.1:0-18578 GCA_019593645.1 Akabosia matsudoensis | reverse complement strand
ATGGAAGTGCAACCTTATTCGTCTCTTGATATTACGTTTCTTGTTTTAATTAGTTTTCGTGGGACAAACCTACCATCAGGTTGGAGTGGACGCGGTGGGCAAAACAGGAACGCTTACAATCTAAATGTAACACCGCAGGGGTCTTCCAGTGGGTCGGCTGTTGCGATTTCTGCGAATTTAGCTGTTGTATCGATTGGAACTGAAACTGACGGGTTATAACTTAGTACAATTCTCCAGAGTAGAATACCGATTTGCAATTATAGTAACTAAAATATTAATTTGTAAGTACCGTTTTTTCTAGGTCGCTTATAGCTCCAGCAAATGTTGCTGGCATTTACACCATCAAGCCAACACATGGAATACCGTCAGTTCAAGGAATCATTCCGATTTCTAGGAATCAAGACCATGTCAGGAGTTACAATATGTGACTGTCCCTGGGAAAAAGGGATATGTCGTATAAAAAATAACCGAGAAAATCAGCTCAACATTTGGTTTCCTCTGAAAAATATGCCAAAGCGCAAATAAGTATAAAAGTATTTTCTCATGTATTTTTTGTATGACATATCCCCTTTTCCTATGGACAGTCACATATGAAAATTACTATCAATTCTTATATGATCGTAAATTCATACGTAAAAAAACCTTCTGGTTCAATTACCTAGGCAGGGCCAATGGCTAGAACGGTTACAGATCTTGCCACATTTTTGGATGCGATGATTCCAACTGAGAGTAGACATGCAACTCAACCTTCAAGTTTTACGCAGTACATATTGAAGCACCGACAGGCTGTAAGTTTTTAAGCTTGATTCATATGCATTTGTTGAATAGGACATGTCCAACCGTTCATACTACTAAATAGAGCATTTTTCGGCTTTGCATTGGTATGCAAAACGCATTTCACTGATAAGCCACTGGTAAGAATTTTACAGTATGCGTTTTGTGAATCAATGCGTAATCAAATAATGCTTTATTAAGTACCACCCAGTTGTCTGGCTGATTCAATTCTTTCGTTACGGTTAATGATCTAAAAGAAGCCATTCCGGATTGGAGTACCACGCTATCCATTCTTCGACTTGACTGTCATTAACTCGACGAATTTATCACACAACTTGGCTATGATAAATGCCCTTCTAAACCAGCTCAAAAGCCTAATTGACTTCGAATTCATTGACCCAATTAGTCTGGACAAGAACTTGCTCAAAGAAGTATCTGGGAACAGAGGTTTGTTTTGCACAACTTACTTTAACGAAATGAATACAGTAAAACTTCTACAGAACACCCCGGCAAAAAATTGATAATCGCCGATGTTATAAACTTGATACCGGTATTATACCCGACGTTATTTATAGACTCGGCGTTATTTTGTGACCGGACGTTAGTTAGAGACCCGAAGAAATTTCAAATCTTTACCCCTTGAGCCCGGCGTTCTTTAGAAGTTTTACGGTACATGGTTTTCGTTTCCTTAATAAGGTTTTCTGTTTGTCCTAGAACTGCTTGTTCTGACTCACGATTTTAAACATGATTTTAATGAGTATCTTCGCACTGAAGTGGAGGGTTCGTCTTTGATTCCTTCAAGTTTCTACAGCTACTCAAGCTCAAACGACAGTGCGCCAGTAGCAGGCCAGAAAAGAAGACAAATTTTCTCCTTAAAGGATGTAATTAAGTATAATGACGAGCATCCAACACCCGAGGGTTACAATCAGGAAATTCTAATCATGTCAGAAGCTACAGATGGAATCCAAAACGAGACGTACATTAAAGCCAGAGACGCAAATCGGGATACAGCTAGACAAGTTTTGGACTCACTTTTACTACCTCACAATTTGGACGCGATTGTCTCGCCCAGTGAATCCCGCTATGAGGATATTCTAGACGAAGTCCTGAAGGATTCCACAGTGTTGTGTTACAGTCTGGCAGCCATTGCAGGCTACCCATCTATCAACGTAAGTAGCACACTCAACCACTCAGTCTGTGGGGGGAGTGGGAATTTGAGGATATTAATCAAAAGTCAACTTGTGTCTTCGGTTCAAGCATAGAGTTTCCTTTATACTCTAAGGGTTCAAGCATATTTGTTCAGGATTCCATTTTCCATCTTGTTTCCTAGGTTCCAGCAGGAATTGGTTTGAAGGATGTCCCCTTTGGGATAACATTCATTGGCGCTCCATTCTCAGAAGCTACTCTATTGCAAATTGCGTACGCTGTCGAAAGAGTGAGGCCCAAGAGGGCGTCTCCCAAATTTTTAATTTGAATAAAGAGAAAAGAAAATACTTACTTCCAACTTTTCGTATGTGAATTATATATTGAAAATATGTGCTACATTGTTGCTAAAGGCATGTATTTTTGTTATCTACGAAGACAAACTCAGAGAAGCAGAATAAAGTCTGAAAATGTTAGGAAATACGTAAATACTATGCATTTCTTCCTATCCAACCTACGTGTCCCAAAATATTGCTCCAGATCGGATTACGGTCAATTTACATTTACTACCTAACTATAGCCTTTAAGCTGTTGTTTAAAACGTTTATAGGTTTTGAGTTGGTCACGAATTCGAAATATTTGCAACAATTAGCGACATTTGTGAGTTTGTCTGTCTGTCAGTCTGTAAGCCCAATGGTTTGTCATATTTCCTGCAACCTTGGTTTGGCGATACTATAGGTCACTCGCGCGACCATGTAGATTTTCAGCCCAAAAATGGACTTGCATAATAACCGTGGTCAGAGACAACTCTTTATCTTTGAGCCGATTTTGACCAAACTTGGAGCTATAGGCCTCTGTTTTTCACCTCGAGTGGCCAAGAGTCAAGGTCGGAGTCAGGGGTCAACTTCAACTTTCTTCTGCAGGCAGAGAGACATGGCGAGTTACAAATCCTTAGGCCTCATTCACAAAGAACCTGCAGGAGCCGAAAGCAGCAGCTTTCCTCAAGGAAACATGTAATGAGCAGGAAATTTTAACGTAATTTTTGCTGTTTTCGGCTCCTGCAGGTTCTGTGTGAATGAGGCCTAAGAAGGCCCTGATTGAGTGTTTTTCAATACAATTTCTCTCCCGCGGGCGGGCAATGTTTGCTTCCTCTTATTCTTTTCATTTGTTGTTTTTTCCCATAAGCATGTGTTATTGTATTCTTAGCTAGCTCTAGCTCAAGACGATTCCTCTTGTGCAAAACAAATTAATGACAAAAGCTCCTATCTGCTAACTGTCCATTGTTCGCCTGCAGAGGCGATGGAAAACATTGATAAGAGGAGTTTTGTCAGAGCACAAGGCGAGGAAGACAACATTCAGAAAATGGGACGAATTATTTTATATTCAGTTGTCGTCCTTGTCCATCACTTGATTCAACCTGGTCTCACTAGTAAGCACTGATATTATATAGCAGAGCCTTTAATGTTGACACCTTTTCAAATAATTTCAATTCATTTTTCATGCCCAGTCAAATGTTTTAGTTGTGATCCGGGTGAATGTCAAGACAGTGAAGGGCACGTTGAAACCTGCTCAAATAATGACGATGTCTGTGCCATTTGGCTGAATACGGTGGCTCAAGAGCAGGGAAGTACTGAGGTCAATGGGGTTCATGCGAAAAGGTGTATTCCAAAGTTGGACAGCGATGATCCATGTTTCATCCATGGCCCGCACGTTGTCTGTCAATGCGCTACGGATGAGTGCAATAAAAACTCCCTCGGGGAGCCATCCTCAGAGGTGATAGGGTCGTCAACTGCCAAACGCGAGTTGTCAACGGATGGTACGTCTAATTCAGATTCGGTTGAGAAAGAAAAAAAAGAAGTGAGCAGGGATGTTCAGAGCACAACTGATAATTGGGTGCAAGTAGTAACCAGAGCTCATGGTAGCCTTGAGTCTGGGATTTGGCATCCATCTCATACGCATCACTCTGATCATGGTTCACACAAAAATGCGTCACATTCGAGGGATACGTCAGTTGGGTCGATGTCTTATGAGAGCGACCGCTCGTACACTTATGAAGTCATCCTTCCGGAAAAATCTACGTCGAAAACGCTCGTAAACCCGCATTTAGCTTTGTACGAGTCCGGCTCAGGGAGTGAATCTGGTGAAAGTTCTGAGACTACAGCGCATTCAAAACTCAAAGGTACAAATACAGTAAATCCTCTAAAGAACGCCGGGCCTCTAAAGATCGCCAGGATCACGAAAAAACAAATATTTAAAATTTTTGGCTGATTCCGAAAAACAAGGAACAAGGGCTTTCTAAATAACAACTGCAATTCCCTGTACAGTAAATTCACTAAAGATAGCCGGGGTGTTCTTTAGAGGATTTACGGTAATAATATGTAGAGGTCTTAAATATTGACATATCTCAAAACAGGCAGGGATTTGTTCATCATTTTCCAGATACGGCGACAGCTCAACCAGCGGGAACAATGGTAACAACAGCAGCTGATCTCCTGGACGACTCAATTAAAGTTGACACCACAAAATCGCTGGAGGCAGATTTGAAAACAACAATTGGAAGCAGGATTGAAGAAGCTATGCCAATTATATCATCGACGTTATCAATATTGCCAGAACTGAAGGATAATTTTGTAGATGACAGCAAGGACCCGTATTTGGTACGGAATGATACGAGATACAGCTTCGACCACAAGACAGAACCGATTGACAAATATGTTAGACCTGGCGGCGGGGCAGATAATGACGACGTGGGATTTTTCGAGAGCGGTGAAGGAGGTGACAATGTGGAATATGAAGTTGCAACGAAAGAGGGTCAATTATCTATGGGTAGAAACGCAATTTACGGAAACGAGTATTTGTTATCATCGAAAACCAAACCTGTTGAAAAAATAACTCCAGCAGCCAGAAATAGATATGTTTTCCAAACTTCAAGCAAAGGTGCTGAACACGTGGTGAATGTAAAACGTGAACGGATCCAAGGGGAATCGGATGATATTGATGAAATAATTGGACCACTGGATACAATCATTGACAATATTGACATCGACATAACCGAAACTCCAAATGAAGGACAATACAGACAGTCTGAAATATCTACTATTGCTCCAGTACAGGATTCCGGTACTTCTGACGTTCGATCTACTGTCGCTCCGATCAGTATTGTCCCAATGGATGAAAATGGAGTTCACGATGATTTTTACGATAAAATACAAACAACAGAAGGCTCAATACATGAAAAGGGAATTTATATCGCTCATATGGTGCCAACCCATTCATCAAATGTGAGTTCTGGTGCAACGGAATCAAACAATCTACCCATGAATGGCAGCAGTATTCTTGAATATGATGAAGACGCCCCAACTCATGCCGATTCTATCACAATAACAATGCATAAAACCGGAAGTTCCGGAATTTTTAAATATGCATTCCATGCTCATGCTGACAAGGGTAACACAAACGATTATTTGGACCGCAACGACGGTGAGAATATGTTGGACGACACCAAGCATCCAGAAATTATTGACCATTCAGAATTTCCGAATTATCTGGTTGAAGCTGAAACGTCTCAGGCTTCTGAAAAATTGCCTGGACCAGATATGTTGGAAGAGAATAATGCTCCTACCAGTCAATATCAGAAAGATGCCTCAGAACTTGACGTAGAAACAACTGACCTCGTGGTTTCCAGCCAAGTTCTATATGATTATGGGTCTTCCCAAAAGTCTGATTCAAGTGTTTTTACATCCGACCAAATTACAAATCACTACGAAATTGAAAAAGACGGCATATCCTCCACTGTTTTGTCTACCGAAAGATTGAATCAAACATCATTCGACATCGAGTACCAAGATGTATTGGTGCATACAACGGAAAGTTCAACTTCTCTAATCGAAGTCGAAGACTATCAAATACTGTATAGTCCAACGGAGAGGATCCTTACCACAAAATATGAAAGTTCTGGTTTCACCCACGCTACTCAGAGTTCTACATCGGGTTTGCTTTTCGAGCCCAGCACCAATGCTGATACTTTTGATGCAGTGGTTTCGTCAACAGGTGTTTACGATGACGAAGGTTCTAGCACTTATGGCCAAGCTGAAGGGGATGATAGTATTTCATTTAGTGCTACAACGAAGGCTCTCACGACGACAGAGAAAGACATCTCCGACCAGTCTACTAACACCGATTTGGTAACGTTCAAAAGCGAGATTACAGAGGTGTCAACAGACGCTGAAGGTTTGGTCTACGAGAGCACGACGTTCCTTGATGCATTTTTCTTCCCGACGGATACTCCGGATATTGCTTTCGACCGAACCTTGGCTTCAAATCAAGCACTTGGTGACAGAAATATCCAATCAGGTACTGAAGACGTCACTCAGTTAAGGAATTCAACAACAATCAGATTACAAGCGGAAGGTGCCTCGGATTATAGGCCTTTGCAGTATAAATCTGTTTTTAGGACAAATCCGGAGAACTTGAGCGATTCTGAATATAACAAGGAAATCTACCCAAATCGTAGCCTACTATTGCATCACGAAACGAATACTAATCATCCACAAGAGAAAGGCCAAACTGATTTGCCCGATGACATTAATAGTCTTAAAGAAGGAATTACAGGAAGTGACAATTCAGGAAAGCCTACCACGGAGATTCACAGCATATCTGATCAATATGATAGGAAATATGAAGGCGTATACGGCCTTAATAGTGATGATGGTTTTTCGAATGTTTCCATCCAAACAAGTACCCAAAACATCATCCTGGACGACGTTTCCCGGAATGCAGATGTCGAAAATGCAATGAGCAGTTTGACTTCTAGCACAGCAGCTAGAGAAATGGTAAATAAATCTAATGGGCGCAGTCTACACATGCACGCAATTTATCTGGATGACCAGACTGACAAAGTAAATATAACATCAGTGGCGACAAGTGTTTCACCATTTCAGAATGAAGCCCGAGCGGACACTATGCCTAACTCAACTGTATACGGTCGATATTTTAAAGAGCAAGAGGAGAGTACTATTTACTTAGGGTCAAGCAAAACCATTGCCTCTAGCAGCACATCACGTGACTCAATTCTGGAAAGTTCCAGTAAATTTCCGAGCTTTCCGTCCAAATCCGAAGTAGAAACCAAGGAGCAAGATACAACGCTTAGAGATAATAATTCAATCGATGTCTCAGAATCGTCAAGCGCTAATACCCCAAACTTAGAAAGTTCGAAGACATATGGTTCCAAATTTAGTTTGGATTACGGTGGGCCAATTGACAAAACCACCTCCAATGTCTTAGCTGACCAACAACCTGCAGAGGCTTGGACTATAAAATCTTTGGGTACTGACAAGAATACGGGTATAAGTACCAATCCAGTCGACATTGAAGCTGCTAGATCTCCAAGTGATCAAATGGACTCAACGACAATCATAGCCCGAATGTCCGAAAATGCACCCATTGCTGTCTTTACCACTCAAAAGTTTACAGAACAGTGGTTTTTAGATGACGATTTTCAATTCCAGGACTACACTGCTGATACAACGGCAGTAGCACATGCACATCCTAAACGTCCTCGAATACATCAAAGTGGTCGAACCTTGGCATTGGCGTCCAATCAAAATATATCGAATGATGATTCCTCGGGTTATACCAGCCAGATTGACATTCTTTCTACGACCTTCCCAAACACAGTTTCTCCATTAGTATCTGAACAGTTTAAGGGAATAACTGATATGACTACAAAACCCTATGTCACTCTTAACCTGCTTCGCATGCGTCAGAGTGGTCCAGCCTTTGCTTCGGCGGTCAATCAAAATATATCCAACGCCGATTCTTTGGTTGAAACCAGCGAGATTGACATTCATTCCACAACCTTGGCAAACACAATCTCTTCAATTGTATCTGAACAGTTCGAGGTAGCAGCTAATATAACTACAGAACAACCTGCGAGTCTTAAATATCCGCTCGTGCATCAAAGTGGTCGAAACTTTGAATTGGCTGTCAATCGAAGTGCATCCAACGCCGATTCTTTGACTCATACCGGCGAGATAGAAATTCTTTCTACACCCTTGGCAAACAAAATCTCTACATTAGTACCTGAAGAGTTCGATGCAGTAGCTGATATAACTTCAGAAACACCTACGACTCTTAAATTTCCCGTAGTGCGCCAAAATGGTCGAAGCTTTGCTTTGGCGGTCAATCAAACTACATCGTCTCTCGTCGATTCCTTGGTTGAAACCAGCGGGATAGAAATTCTTTCTACGACCTTGGCAAACACAAATTCTACATTAGTTTCTGAACGGTACGAGGCAGTAGCTGGTATAACTACAGAACCACCCACGACTATTAAACATCGTCGCATGGATCAAAGTGGTGGAACTTTTGCAGTGGCGTTCAACCAAAATGCATCGAACGCCGACTCCTTAGCTTATACCAGCGAGATCGACATTCTTTCTACAACCTTGGCAAACACAATCCCTACATTAGCTTCTGAACAGTATGGGAGAGAAACGGATATAAATACAGAGCCACCTGCCACTCGTAAACATCCTCTGACGCCTCAGAGTGGTCGAACCTTTGCATTAGCGTTCAATCAAAATGCATCGACCGACAATTATTTGGTTGAAACGAGCGAGATAGAAATTCGCTCTACAACCTTGGCAAGCGCACATTCTACATTAGTTTCTGAACAGCATGAGGCATTATCTGATTCCGTTATTGTCACTACAACTCCGCAATACCTAAATACAACGTTAGCGATTCAGCCCGTTTCAACTTTGGTACCAAACACAACTTCGAATTCTCCTTCAACGATGCTTAACACGACCAGTGTTCCTAAATTGAAAAGACGAAGAAAAATTCCTGTTGTGTCCAACACATCAGATCAGATTCATCAAAATATTAGCCGGAACATATCCGTTCCCACACCCCTACCGGAAATAGAGGTGAAAAGATATGAGGACAACGAATCGTTGCATTTACAAAGAAGTATGAAACCTATTCAAGAGCCGGACACTTTCTTTGCACACTCTGTTAATGACACACAGTTGCGACAGAGGCGACGTCGAACTCACCCACCTGCTTTGAACGAAACTCAAACAGATTTGAAATCTACCACGGAAAAAATAGCGGAAACTACTCTAAGAAGGCGGCGTAGGCGTCGCAGAAGAACACGACCTACAGTAGCCCCAATAAATATGGAATCGGGACTGAATGAGAGCAACTCAAGCATGACATTAGTCATAAGTACTCCGTCAGCAGGGCTTGAGAGTGATTCTAAAGTCGTTACGATGAGAGTAAGGCGAAGAAGAAGAAGAACTCGGTCGCCAGACTGGCTCGACATTTCCAATTCTTCAAAAAGATCGGGTAGACGTCGTCGAAGACGCACAAAACGCCCAGAAAACCAAGATATGCGGGAAACAACAACGCCACAACTATTAAATACAGCCAGCGTTCCTTGTGCAAATGAATCCGATTCGAACACAAATCTATCCGCAAAAGCCCAATATTTGAACAAAAGTGATTCGAGAATTCGACCTAAAAGATTGAAGCCTGTTCAGGATCAACTCGGCCAGCAACTTACACTCATTTTGAACTCAAATCGAACCAGTCTCGGTTTGCTGAACAAGTCTAGCTCAAATCAGGGCGGGGCTAATCGAGGAGTTCCGGTTGGTCGGTACCGAATGCAGGCCACCACAAATACTCCAACAGCTGACCATCCTATTTCCCATGCTCCAATCCCAACTGTCCCCAGAACCTTAAGCCTGCCAACTATTCCGCCAACTATCCACGTCGCGCAAAAGCCAATTCCGCCTGCGGCTACGCCCAAACGATATAAGGAAAAGGCGAAGGAGACTCCGAAATCAAAACCCTCAAACAAATCAGCACACAAACTCACCACGCCAAGGAATTCACCAAAGAAATCTGATAAAAAGGACAAAAAGAAGAAGTCGTAGAATATTTTCAAGCAGTTAACTAGCATATACCGTAAATCCTCTTAAGATTGCCGGGATCAAGAAAAAACAAATATTTAAAATTGTGCCCGATTCCAAAAAATGAGCCCGGGCTTTATAAATTAGAACTGCATGAAATCTCATGTACCGTAAATTCCCTAAAGATAGTCGGGGTTCAGATGGAAACTTGAAATTGAACTTTTTTCGTTTTAAAAAATGATCGCCGGGTAAGTTATATAGCAAAAATTAAATTTTCGCCGGAGGCGTTTTTAAGAGGACTTACGGTATCTTTAACGTTTTACTAAACCAACTCATTGTTATAAACTTAAAAAATAAACTGAAACAAGCTTAAACTAAAGTTAAAATTATAGCATGTTTTCACGGGACTTTTCTTTGGCATGAACTTTCTTCGTGGGTGGCTCATATGCAATCCCACAAACAAACGAAATCGCGTCACTTATTAGCCGCCCATTGAGATTCCCGAAACAAAGCGTTATTAGCAAATTGCAGCAGAGAGTTGAATAGATATCGATAAGATAAGAATGAACATAACAATAGACATGGCACAACTGGCTCTAGGCACTGATAAGATGTCACTTGCATCCCATCTATTTACTCATATATCTTCCAAGTAAACATTCTAGGAGTCACTATGAGATTAGTTGGCCAATTGGCGATTCGTTGAGTTAAAATGTGCCACTTTGTGCTGCTCGTAACTAATCTCCAGTTTTTTGAAGTAAGAGGAAAACAATTGCGAATAATTGTTTACAAGTTGTTTACACATATTGTTTACAAATATTGTTTCAGAGACAGATACCATGTTACATTCACAGGCATTCATGCTTGTTGCCCTTCTCCAGCTATTTATCCTGGTAAACAGCAAACTAATTTTGAAATTTTAAGAATCCCGCTAAGAACTGCGGCGGTTTTTTGCTGTTTTTATAGTGCGCTGAGGCCAGTTTGGACTTAAAGTCGGCGAAAATTTCCAGCTCGGATGATGATACTCAAGTCATTAGTTTAACGCCGTATCAGGTGCAAAACAAAAATTCCTGGGACAAGGATAATCCTAGAAACTTTTGAGTTATGAGTTGAGTTCAGTTATCTTGTCTTGATTACAGAATAGTGCTTATGTAAGTCAGAACAAGTCTAGCTTGTCGAAACCGAACGAGGAGGAGGAGCAGGAGCACCAGGAGCGGATTGAGTTTATTCAAGATGGCGACAAGATTTATCTTTTGCAAGCGGCTCAGGTGATGTCTTAAGTTGACGACAAGAGTTAAATCTGAAGGAAGCATGTCAATAGCGAATATGTATTATAGACAGGAAGGCCACCGTTTGCGACTGAGACGAGTTCCCAAGGCGCGTCTCAGCTTAGGTCGATGTCGATGGTGAGACAGGTTATCTTTTAGGAGTGTAAGAGCTTATCTCTGACCTAATTGTTTTGGTTTTGCAGTCGAAACCAGTACGATACCCACGGAAAGAGGTATTAAAGTCGAGATGAAAGAAGTTTATTTGAAGATGGGCGGGGGTTTAATATTTGTTTTTTAATGTTTTTTAGGTTTCGGAGGGAAAAGCACCATCCCCCGGGGGAGCAGGGGCTCGTAAGGTGAAGCGAGTGAAGGTGAAATCTTCAGGGGTTCGCAAGTCGACGCAAGTGGCGAAAGTGCAAGAACGTCAGGCTCAAGGAGGAGCTGGAGGGAGCATGGACCTGTCAGGAGGGGGCGAGGGGGGAAGAGGAGGGTCTGCAGGTATGGCTGGTGTGTCGGGAATGTCTGGATCGTCTTCGTCCTCAAGTTCCAGCTCGATGTCCTCACAGTCTTCATCCTCGACAATATCGTTTCGAAAAATGGAGGTTTCGATGGCGAAACTGGTTCCATTTTTTGAAACGGCGCAGTACAAAACTTTGGAGAAGCAGACGAAAGTGTTTACGGACAAGTACAACATCCACTGGCAGCAGTTGCAGCACTATGCGGAACAGATGAACCAGTTTCATATGCAACTCCAGGCCCACGGGAGTCAGGTCCAGATGATGATGCAGCAGTACTACATGGCCCTGATCCAAGAGTACAGGCAAAAGTTGGAGTCGCAGACTCTCTTCGTTCAACAGCTTCAGCATCAAGTCGTGGAAAGTACGAAATAAAACGGAATATTGAGTCGAGTTTTCGTGTCAACTCGATTTTGAACTGCAACTCAAATTGGTTTCGCAATTCGAATCAGAACGAGCTTAAAAAAACTTGTTGTAACTCGAGTTTGATTTGTAACTCGAGTTTGATTTGTAACTCGAATTTGTATGGCAACTCGAGTTTGATTTGTAGCTCGAATGTGAGTTGTAACTCGAATTTCAGTTGTAACTCGCATTTCAGTTGTAACTCGCATTTCAGTTGTAACTCGCATTTTAGTTGTAACTCAAATTTGAATTGCAACTCGAGTTTTTTTGTAACCTGAATTTGATTTGTAACTCGAATTTGTATTGTAACTCTATCTTTTTTTTCAAATGTTTTGTTTTCAGTTCAGGAATCTCACCAGCAAACGATTGTCACACAAGAGGCCCAGCTGCAACAACAGCTCGCGGCCTTACAGCAGCAACTCCAGCAGAAAGCCGCCATTTACGAAGAGCAGCTCCAGGAGCACGCCGTGTCCGCTCAGCAAGCCCATCGCTCCCTCGTCGCGGCCCATGCCGAAGAAATTCGAGCTCAAGCAGCTGCCGGACAACAGCAAATGGTTCAACTGACAACTACCCACGAGTCGGTGATTAGACAGCTCAAGATCACCCACGAGCAGCAAATCGCCCAACTAATCGCCAACCACGAGCAGCAAATCAAACAATTGACAGAAGATTGCGAAGCCCGAGCCAGCCAGCCAGCCAGAGCCCCATTCCGAAGCATCCAGCCTGTCGAGGAGCCACAAGCAATCCAGACCCAGGAACAAGCCAGCGGCCAAGGCTGGATGGAACAACAACAACAACAACCACAAATGTCGTCGCCCGGTGGCTGGTCCGGTCCGCAGCAGCAAATGATGGTTGTGGGGCCCGGCTGGCAGCAGCAGCAACAACAAAGCGTCATCGTCAGCAATGGGGACAGGACCGAGGTGAACTCCATGCTTAAAAAACAAATCCAGCGGAAGCAGAAAAAATACATCTTGAACGTGAAGCAAAAGAAAAAGTTTCGCGGAATGGAGGGAGCGGCTGGGGGAGCTGGAGGAGGTGCCGGGGGAGCCGGAGGAGCTGGGGGAGCCGGAGGAGCTGGGGGAGCCGGAGGAGCTGGGGGAGCCGGAGGATCCGGAGGAGCTGGGGGAGCAGGTGGAGGAAGCTCGTCCTCTTATAATGCAGGCCAACATCAGCAAATGTCGAGCAGCTACGCAATACATCAGCAACAACCACAAAGCGGTGGTCATGGTGGTGGCATGGGTCAACAAGCAGGAATGTTTTATGGAGGCAGCGGGGGAATGATACATCAATCGCACGGGAGCAGCTACCACGTGGTCGGCTCCTCCAATGCGGAGGAAGGCGAGGAGTCCGCCATCATGTTGAATGAGGGGGACATGTCGGAGCATAAGAGACGGCAACATGTTGCCCTCAGCGTTGAGTTCCAGTCGTTTGAGGATGATTCATGACCTCATGTTCCTTTTTTAACTAAACAATAAACAAATTCTTTGTACAAAAATCCTAAATTTGTTGTAAATAAAACGTCAAACAAAACAAGAAAAAATAGACGAGCCAAGGTTCATTTAAAATTGTTTTGTCACCAAAATCATTACCCAAAAAGATTGGCACCATAAAAGACAAAAAGTTTACTGGCCTCCCCGACGGGGAATCGAACCCCGGTCTCCCGCGTGACAGGCGGGGATACTTACCACTATACTATCGAGGATTTGCCTTGACAGCTGCAGGCTCTTAACCTCACCAGATCAAACAGTAAAAAGTGAACCGCCTTTTCTTGCTTCAGCTAAGCAGCAAGCAAAGGAGAGAAAAAGTAGCGTCCACGAATCAAGTTTTTTTCTTGAGTATTCCCGAGAGAACTAAATGGTTTGTTTTGGTTTGTTCATGAGCAATGGACAACCCTGTTTATTTTCGTCCTCAGGTTGGTTGTAACTACAGCTGTTAGGACAACGTAGAATTGTTTTTACTTTTTACTGTTCACTCTCATTGTCAGTTAGAAGAGAAGCACGTCCTTTCTTTTTTCCCATAAATGCGCATAAAGAGTGAAAAGTTTTCATAAAGATTTGCCCAGAGTGATTAGGTGAGTGGTTAAGTAATTAATTGTTTTCTCCTAATTAATTCGGGGTTTTTTAGTTGATTAGTTGTTTGAAATTTTAGAAATAAGCAAAGAAAAATGCCGCCGAAACGACGTCGGAAGAAGTCGCAAATCGTCCACTCCTGCGTTTTTTGTAGTCGGGACTACCCAACGCCCCAGCTCCTCGAGGTGCACATGAGGTCCCACACTCTAGAGCGGCCGTACCAGTGTCCCGAGTGTTTCCCACAACTTCTCCTCTGTCGGCAGCCTCCACGTCCACAAGCTCGGCGTCCACTCCGGGATCAAGTACAAATGTGATGAGTGTTCACTAGTCGCAAATTACTGGCACAATCTCAAAAAACACCGACTCGTCCTTCATCCCAACGTCTCCAGGATAACAGATCGGGCCGACGACTTTGTTTTCCTGGAAGGCGACTCGTCGTCCCCCATTTCTAACAAAAGGTCATCTTCTCCTCCGCCCGAGTTCAAGTGCAGCCAGTGCCCGAAGGCATTCAAATACAAACCCCGGCTCAAACGTCATCTCACTTCTCACCTCCCAAAACAACCTCCGTCGCCTCCTCCCCCTCCGCAAATACCTTCCAATCAGCCGTACTATCAGTCCGCATTCTCCTCCCAGTTCCTCCACCAAAACGGATTCGGGAGGAAAGATCCGACCATGTTTTTCCTCCACATGAACAGATACGTGCCAGAATTTTAGTGAAAAAAGAAAGAAAAAAACGCGGCAGTTTGACAAAGTGACCTGTTTTTAAAAAAATATCATCAATTTCAGCATGAAAATTAAACATCGGGACGTGTTTCTCATAACCCCTGTACAAAATATTTTAACTGCTATAATTAAATTATTTAAAAATGCTCAAGCGGACGACAATTAATTTGTTATTATTTTACAATTTTTTGTAATAAAAAAAGAAATTAAATTTTGTGGTTGCCATGGAAACTGCTTTGATTAATGTTTTTTTTTGCGTGCACGTGTGCGTGTTGCACACACAAACACGCTAGTATATTTTTTTATTGCTCGGAGGAGTCGGGTGGAGGCGTCCACAGGTGCATAAATTTTATGGAGTGGACTGTAGTCGTCGTCGTCGTCATTGATACTCCCTCCTATCCGGATATAGATACGAGCATGAGCCACTCACTAGAAAAAAAGTAAATGGATCGATTAGAAAGCTTAGCAACATCTGATCTTTGTCATTTCCCATAAAGAACCACACACACGACACATTTCCAATGGAGGAAGCAGCAGTGTGGAGGGTTGAGAACTACTCCCGAACGCAAAATAAAAAAATGCAAGGCTGTAGCGTACGTGGAAGTAGGCGAAAATAGAAAGAGGATTGGAAACGAACGAAGTAAATTTTTTTTGCAATAAATAATAGTAAAATGAGATGCTTAATGGGGAGGGTTGGGATGTCTGTCTGTCCAGTCGTTGGCAAAATGTAAAACAACGAATCAAAAAAGAATTTGTGTAGGATTTTTGATGAATGGGCACACGTTTTCATGATAGTAGGGTTCATTTGGAGGCTAATCTAGGAGTAAGGTAAATTAAAAGCTATTTCGCTCTGAAAGCCGTCATGGCGTGAATTTCAAATTCATAGCTTACAAGCAAAAATAATTTCAGCTAGGAAATAATAGGTGAAGATGAAATTCAAACCATTTCAGTGTGGGAAGGAGAAGGTTGATATAGTGCAACGAAGAACCTGCTGCTGAGGCGGCGGTATTTATGTCTTATATTCGAACAAGGTCAATTTCATTCTTAAAATCATGCTTAAAAATGTGTGGCTGAAAAGCGCCGTTTATTAAAAGCGTCCAGATGAATACCACTATTGTTTCGAGCTCGAGTCATTCTCCAAGTTTCGTGTCTCCTAGATTCGAGTCCAGTTCTTTCAGTCCGAGTTAAAAGCGCACATGAGCATCCACACGGACGAAAGGCCCTTTTGATGTACTTTTTTAAAAATAAGCACTGAATATCTCTGAAACCAACGCGTGCAGACTAAAAATTTTAATCATAAAACTTGTACATTTTTTAAATTCTGATTAAGATAGTCAAAAGAAAGTTTAAAGCAAAAACGAAATAAGTTTTGTTCCATGGATTTTTCAAGTAAGGGTTTGATGTACACGTCAGTTATTAACAGTGCGATGTTTATAAACTACTCTGTACTAGCAAGCGACGAGACCTCGACAATTTGGAAACTTGTCACTATTCTAAAGAGCGAAGCTAGCAAGAAAAAATGCGCATTTCTGCTTTATTTTCCGAACTTTTTTTTTTTCCACAAAAATTGATCCTGGTTCATCTTCCCATTCCATCTCGCTTTTTTGTGGTTTTCCTTCTGCTACTTTTTACAACAAATTTTCGCCCAAGTGTTGCTGGATATGGGAACCCTGAACATGTTTACATATTTTTTTTCATGGTGATACTGATGATGATGATAGTTGATGGTCGTGGTGTGCATGTGCACACACATTTTTTCCTGCTCTCTGTCCTTCTCTCCACAAAAGAAAAAAAAAGTCTCAAAAATCCTTCTCTCCTTTTCTCTTTTTTCTCTCCAGTCCGTAGTACGTTCATTTCATTCAGCACTACCACAACACATTCTCTATTACGTGCTCGGACTGAAACCAAAAATCAAGCAAAGAGAAAAACAACAAAACGTTTTCTAGTCAATAAAAATCAACAAATAAATTAAAAACCGAACTATATTTTAAGGTAAGCCTTTAATTGCAAATAACTTCGAGCTTTATTTATGATACAGGCCCTAATTTAGTTTACATTTTTGTGGTTGTTTGTTGTAATTTCCAGAATGCGTCGCTGAATTGTTTTCATTTGTTTTTACCAAAGTAAAACAAAACAAAATCATCTGCTCAACGAAACACAAAGGATAACTAATAAAGAAGAAAAAAATGACTTCCGAGACAGTTGCCAAATCGTCAAAGCGACAGGCCCGAGTTGGTCGTCAGCAGCTTGTGAAACGCCATCCGCAGGAGTGTATTTTTTGCGGGAAAATTTTGCAAAACTACTTTTCCCTGGAAATGCACATGAACAGTCACACTCGGGAGAGGTCCTGGGAGTGCTCCCACTGCCCAGCCAGCTTCATGTCGTACAACGTCCTCATCGTCCACCGGAACAACCTCCATTTTGGGAAAAAGTTTAAGTGCACCGGGTGTTCGAAAGTATTCAACCTCCCGGGCATGCTCTACTCGCACCGGAAGCGGGCCCACCCCAATCACAAGTTTCTCAGGCGAAACAGCTCGGCCAAGAAGAAAAAACAGAGGCGCGGGAAGTTTAAAACGATGATTGTAGAGAGGGAACCAGTTTTGAATTCTGTGGAGGAGGAGGAGGACGGGGCTCCTCGGCAAACAGTCGAGATTGAGAGCAACCCGGGCACGCCCCTCGTCACTGTGGCAGTACCGAGCAAAGACATCGAAGTTGTGAACAAGCTGAAGCTCCCCGTGATCAAAATCCAGAGACTTCCGGACGGCGTCTGGAAGCAGGAGATTATTTCAGAGGACGATCAAGTCGATACGGAACCTGAAGAAGACAATCTCTCTTGGAGTGATCATCCTCCAGAGGTGGAGGAGGTTTCAGAGAGTCCTCCTCTATTCAGTTATCCGTCGGATAACCTCCTGCCCCACCAGATTCCTCCGCTTCCTCCGTTTAACCTTGTCTTTCCTCCGTTTCCGTTTAAACTCCATAACTACAATTGCTCCTCCGACGAGCCGTGCTATTTGGACAGTCCTCCCCCACCCCTCCCCACCTGGGACAGCTCATTTTTCCTCCATATGAACCGCTACAAACCCACCGACAGCTGTTACCACTCAGGGTCGTCCACGCCCAAAAGCGAAGGATCTCAGGGAGACAACACCCCGCCGCCGAGTAAACCCCGCCCTGCCCCAAGAAGGATCTCAAAGTTTGTCTCAAAATTTAGCAAAAAGGCACCGCTCAGTAAAGCCACTCCTCCAGACGGATCTCCTCCACCTCCCCCTCCGAAAAAGAAACCGCTCAGGAAGAAAAAGAAACGGGGAGCAGGAGGAGGAGGAGGCGCACCTCCAGGTCAGGGTAAACATTCCCCAAACAACAGTGTCGGAGAGGACAACGAAGGTCTCCAGAAGCGACAGGATCTTATCGACGAATCGGAGACGGGCCTGTTTTCTTGTAAACAGTGTGGGAAACAGTTTCAAATCAAGTGGAACCTCCTAACCCATCTCATGACCCACACGGGCGAGAAACCCTTTGCCTGCTGGTTTTGCAAAATGCGGTTTCGACAAAAGGTAGTACACAAAACTAAAGCAAACAAAACGAAATCCCCCCAGGGCAAAACTGTAAATTGACATTTTTTCCGTTTGACAGGCTCACATGATCAAACACATCGCATCAATTCATCGCTACGCCGGCAGTCCCGCCGCCGCCCAGTCAAAAGGTAAATCTACCGCCCCAGCCGCGGACGACTTTTCCTGCGGATTCTGCGGCGAGCCGTTCTCCGTC
>VICI01002036.1:0-18578 GCA_019593645.1 Akabosia matsudoensis | reverse complement strand
AAAATTGCTCCACGATTTTCTCCAATTGAGACATATATTAACTGATCAAACACAAAAATGCATTAGAATTACGAGTACTGCCAGGGAATTCGAAATTTACTAAATATTAACGTATTTAGTACTATTATAGCCAGACCCACGGCTTTATTATATTATAGTAGATAAAAGGGAAGCCAATTCCACGGCTATACACAGGCCGGATGTAGTTCGCAAATGTTTTTGTCCCAAAATTTTACTTCTTAAACCGTAATAGGCTTGCATAACGGCAAAATGCCAAAAAAAAAGAGAATATGTTGGATTCAAAATTCAAATTATGAACACGTACAAGCAAGGTGCGCGAGTGGGCCATCCAGAATTTTCTAAATTTTTTGATAACATTACGTTTTCGAGTATGGAGGATACGATGGGAGGTTTTATTGTCCCAAGTGAAGCCCGAAAACGCCAGAATGCAACGTCAATAATCGAATGAACGGGTAAAATATCGGTTTTCGGGAACGAAATGCATCACAATCAAGCCAAGTTGAATTTAAAAATTGTAATTACCAGGTTCAAAGCGATTCTAACTCAAATGAAAGCTAAAAAGCTGATTGATCTCTACTTTCAGCCCGAATTTGCGGCTGTAGATGTGCCACTTGAGACAATGGACTACACCAACGTAATCTCTGTCCCACAAAACCTACTCTGTTAACCATCATCGGTCATAAACGAATAACCCGCTCGAGAAGTTTACTTGTTAGCGTGAACTCTCACCGGTTATTTACAAAAGGGTTTAAGACTTGTATTAATAAAAGGATATTAATTTGGACACCGGCTCTAGTTAGCGTAAATACGGTTATACAGCTTTAGGTCCGTATCCGAGGGGAAATTGTGCACTAGTATTTTTTTCCATGTCAAGTGGATTTCTTTCGAAATGGCGAAATCATGCTCCTGTTCAGAAAGATTAAGCAACATGTTGTAACTCGGGTCTAGGACTACGTCAAGGTAAAGTTGTGTAAAACGATTGCTTTCTTGTTTATCCAGCAGACCAGTGGCTATATAGATAGTAGCCCTCATTAAACATGTACATTTTGTGTACTGTGAACAAATTCGTTGTTATCCTTGTGAATAAACTGTCGTAACAGAAAATCTACTTAAGCTTACGCAAAAGTAAACTGTTCGCCTTTTCCCTTAAAAACCTTTCTGGTGAAAGTTTCATGCAAATTTCGTAGCTAAAATGAACACTCTCTCCAAACATCATCCCGGGGATAATCTAGTTTTCATTTTGGATTTTGTTAGCCTCTCAGTATGGCGCATTTACATAGTTTCATTTCAATTTTAATGTCAGAAGCACAATTTTGTGCAACCTCAACTCAATTACACACGCCCAAAATAAAATAAAAACCTTGTTTCACAAGCAAAATGCCACCGTAATTCACACACAACACGCATAAATAATTAACATACATACCTGTTACGCCAAGCAGCGCTAAGCAGATACCTATATCATTTCTTCTAGTTCAGAGAGCTCATCCTTGATGATGTTTATAAAATAATTGTACAATTGGATGGAAATTGGACATGCTTTTATGTTTCAGTTAGGGTGTATATCTAATTACACCAATTATTAATTGCAAATTTTCATGCCACAATGTCAACTATCAACGTTGACTGTATATCAGCTCAAACAGGAAGTCAACAGTGCTCCTGTCATTTGTCACGTTTCCATCAAATTAGATGATTAATAAAAAATGAGCTACTGAATAGGAATTAAAGGTATTTTGGCTCTTTTCCAGGTTTTAGAATGAGAAATATCTTAGCTTGAGCCGGACAGCACTTCCGGTTTTAAGTTTTAGTTCATCCGAATTTCGAATTTGAAAAAGACTTTGGCTTTTTCTGGAAAAAAATATACCTAAACATGAAAGAGAAAGCGATATACTTTCAGCAACCTTACCTTCTACGCGGCTCACTTCGCCCCAGAGTAAAAGCACAGTCAGTCCCATAACTGTTATTCTGGTTAATGTGTTCGCCGCACCACTGCTCCCACTCTGCTTCATCGTAATTTTGGCCATTTCCCGGAGAAAACTTGGTGAAAAACTTCCCGAATGAACAACCTAAACGAGAAGAAACCATTATGGAGAAAACCCAAATAATGCCATCGTTTATTTCTGGCTTATTATACAACAAGTTGTACGCGACACTGCTGCTTTGCTTTCTCCCCCAGCCAACTTTTTCTTCATTAACTTGTGATAGGATCGCTATATACTAAATCGGAAAATGCTTAAATGTAATTGAAAAACAAGCAGGAGCATTAATAGAAACAAAATATTTATCTGCAATCTACACAATCTTTAATTTGCCAAAAAACTCCATGATGTCCAAAAACAAAACAAAAAAATATTGCTTTTTGCATCGATTTTATTCATTTTCAATAAAGAAACCCCAACGAAATTTCCCCTTCAAGCTAATAAACTTGTAAGCCTTTAAATAAAATTTGAAAAGGCCACGAAGAAAACTATTTCTTTGTACAAAAACCCTTTAAAAGTTTTCACTTTTCTTTAATACAATCCCAAAAATAAGGCTAAGCCAGAGGCTCCTCTTTGAAAAGTGCATTTTTGCACAAAAGCCAAATTTTACAAAAAAAAAAAATCATCATATCAGGTCGCCGGTCGGTGTTTAAAAGAAATCGCAAATGCACCGGCAACATTTTATGTCACACTTAATACTGAAAGAAAGCTAAATAAGAGAAAACAAACTTTCCCTAAAACATTTTTCTCTTTCTTTCCAATTGAATTCCCTGAGGGGACAAAAAGGTATACCTGCCAGCCCAGTACAAAGCCACAATAGATCCAAGACGTAAACAAAGTTTATTTTACTCGTCACACCTTTACCTCTGAGTATAATCGTCTTTATGAACCCGGAAAGGTATGAAATATTGTTTTTCCTACTTTTACCTGACTTCCTTCGCAATTTTCTCTCGCTTACCGACCTATCCTGGGCTGAGAGGAAGATATATTTTTTTTAAATGCATCACCTCTTGAAAAGATGTGACCGTCCCTAGGAAAACAGGAGATGTCGTGTAAAAAACGAAACAAGAAAATAGACGCTAAGTTCCTTTATTTTCTGAAAAAATATGCCAATGCGTAAAGGTGAAAGTTACGAGACACAAAAGCTACTTTCTCCTTTACGCCTTGGCATATTTTTGAGGGAAAATCGAATTTAGCGTCTATTTTCATGTTTTTTACAGGACTATCTCCCCTTTTCCTTGGGACAGTCACATATTTACAGTTAAAAAATTTGTGTACCAAAGTTGGCAACAACCTGACAAGTGTTTTAAAGAGCACCCTGGGAATTTTCAGCACCAAATTTAGCTTTGCAACAACCTCCGCGCTAGTTAGAAAAACCTCCCAAGGCGTTATCTTGCTTATTTTTTTCTGACTATTTTATTACTACCCCCAAGGACTTGAGAGTTTATGACTTCTACTTAGACATTAAACAATATCTGGGGCTACTACACCCACAGATTTTTTTCTCTCTTTTTCTTCCACATGAATATTCCACTTTGTGGACACTTACAAAAAAACAAACCTTCTTTTTTCCTATTAAATGATCCGTAGAGAGTTAGAAATACATTTTATCAAGCTTCGGAAGCTGCGAAATTATATGCAGTGTGATCATAATGAGAAATAAGCCAAATTTCATGTGCGCATTAATGGCCAAAATGAACAAAGCAAAATAGTTTTGGGGAGATGAAAATCATGAAAATCAACAAAGTAGCAAAAAACTTTTTCTTTCGGAGAAAGTAGTGAAAGCGAATATTCTTTCTCTCCCTCTCTTGTTATTGCTAATAAGCTTTGGAAATTCTAGACTAAACAACTACCAAAGTACAAATTATTATAATGATAGACAAACAACAAATATTTTTGCTACCTAATTCTGAAAAAATAAATGACAAGCTGGTAAACTACTTACAGAGAAGATTCTGGTGATGATGATCACTCCTTTTTTTACTGTTTGTGACGAGTGACGACGTTGATAATGGATGAATGTGCAGTAAAAACAACAATGCTTAAAGCTTTCTCTCCGGCCGGTTGGACAAACAAAAACGGAAGAGAGAAAAAAAAGAAAGTACACGAAGATGAGCAAAATAGTCTGATAGATTCCCAGGAAGGAAGTAATTTGAACTGTTTATTTGTTTCTTTCGTTTATGACGTCTAGACCGGTTTGTAGTTGAAAAAAACAACGTTTTTCTCAGAGAAAAAAACCTTCTAGAAATGAGTTAATTATCGGGCTACCTCATGAAAGTGAAAGAAAAACTCGGCTTTATTTGATGTGGCTTCAGAAAATTTGCTAAAAAATCTGCGTAATTAGTTTAATCCAATACAGAAAGCTATTAAGATGTTAATTAAGAACAAAAACTTTCTTGGAAAATTTGTCTGAACAGAAAAATCAGATTTTTTTCTGGTTATTTTACGAGTTAAATTTGTCTGAACCTAAAAATCAAGCTTGTTTTTATGTGATCTAGGATTAAATGTATGACGAAATGTTTGTTTTATATCCCTGGTCGCTCTCTTCCCCGTAAGAATATAACACAGTTTCCAGTGAACAAATTTACTTGGAGAGTTTGTTAAGACCAACTGAAGTTTATGCCTGAAGCTCTTCCCCCTTTTTATACAAGGGACAAAAAAACTGTGCGATTAATAGATGGTGACGGTGGTGGATGGTGGCGGTGGCATTATGGAACGCTAGAGTACACATCTAACAACAAAAAAATATATCTCATTCACTCCCAAACAAAAAAAAAAAACTTTTGCACACACACACACACATCCTCCTGTGCAATAAAACACCAGGGATGAAGGAGAGAAAATTTCATGCTAAAACTCTGTATTTTGGAGGATGATGACGATGACGAAAAACAGAAACGGGGACTCATATTCCGCTTTTAGATTACTGCCGCACACGACTTCCTTTTCAGAACAAAGTAAGGATAGTATTTATAATACAAACGCTCATGCACACGTCTCAAAAGTAGCGAAAGGCGTTTTCGAGATATATTCATGACGCGATCTTGTTTAGACTATCTGCAAGATTCGCTAAAGTAAGATCTGCAGGATTCGCTAAAATAAGATTTGCAAGATTCGCTAACGTAAGATCTGCAGGATTCGCTAAAACACGTTCTGCAAGATGCGCTACACAAAATCTTCATGATACAGTAAATAAAACTTGCATGGTAAAACTTGGTAACAGGAATGCTATTGAGCAGACAAACATATGTGCACCAAATCTCATGTCCATACAGCGAATAGATTCTGGGATTATGCGATGATGACAGACAGACATCCCCGACAATTTTATAAAGTAGCTTTCGCTACTTAACAAGTCCAAAAAATATTATATAAATTTGTCACAAGCCTTGTCAAATTTATATTTAGTAGTTGTCAGCGAAAAAACAAGGAATGCCAATGATGACGACATTTATATTTGTCGACGTGTGTGGGCAACACAAGTTTTTTTTTTCTCTTTTGGTCGTTTTCATTTAGAAAGTCTGGTCGTCTGATCGTCATAAAAATCCTGAGCATTTTAATTTTCCATGTTCATAGTCGAGAGATTACAAAGGTTCAATAAATGATGGCTGATGATAAAATACAAATGAACTTATCGTATATGAAAGATAAGCTGTGGAGAAGGGAAAGTTTGTAGCTTTCACCGGTGTGGAAACGGTTTTTTTTATGTGAAAATGAGCTTTTTGTAGAGTTTTACTCCTGGCTGATGATCAAGAGGGATCATGAAAAGGGTGGATGTTGATGTGGAAAAAGTATTAACGATGACAATATTTATTTACCGGTGGTGTGGTAGATGATGCAAGATTTTGTGACGTTTTTGTATTGCTCTGTTGAGGTATCCATTAAAAATTATAACTGGATTTTGGGATCAATGGAGTGACATAAGCTTATGGTGAAACAGGTGGGTGTATGCGTCACAAAATGTCAATATTGTTTGGCATGCTGGTTTTTTATAAAAATTAGTTACATTTTTCGTGCATGTAAAATGTTGAGGTGGAGAAATTGGCGAACACTATATACAGCGATGATTAAATAATCTTTAATATGATAAGCGGATCGGAGGAGAAAGTATTTTTTGTACAAATTTTCCGAACAGAGTTTTTTGTGCGTGTATTTCATCATTATCTTCTTTTTAGTATTTTAGCACATCTAACTTGGTTTACATTCAAAATGTATTGTCATTTCACATGCTCCAGGTTTAATTTTTCGAAGTACTGATATGTATATGTTAAGAAACTGTGAGTGGAACTTTTACTTACTTTATAAATTACAATAATAATTCATGGATTTTACACAAGACATTTTAAAGTAAATTTTTAGTGAACAAAGATTAGAACAGGATTTGCCATATATGTAGGATTCTTTATTGACATGAAATGTACTTCATACTTGAGCCAGCCGAGAGGGTTGCAAACGCGAGATATTTTCATACTAAAATGTACATACTTTTAGCTCGTGTCATCTTCATACCTTTCCTTAAGTTTAAAAGATCTTCCAACAATGAGTAATAAAAGGATTTAAATATATGTTTAAAAATTCTGCTTCATATTAATAAGCTAAAAAAATCTTTTTTCTAAATTCCGTCCGGAAGGCACTTTTTTTTCTTCTCATATCCCTGCACAAAAAAAAAAATTGTGTTAACAAATTCTTATCCATTTTCCCGACTAGCTTTAAACTTTTCTTCAAGTGAATTTCCTTCAGCAAATACTTTGAGCACGTAAAAAAATCAGGACAATTGTTAAGCATGGCTCATTCTAAAGTGCAATGTAGTTTAAATGTTTGCCAACTTCATTTTTTTCTTTTCACGAATGTCACGAGCTAAATTATTCAATCATAGGTAATTCCCAGAGACATGAATGTTTTTAAAAAAAATATGTCAAGTCACATCTTGAATATAAATGTGCTCATCAAGAAAAAATGTAACAAAAAGTGTAGAGACAGCATTGCAATAGGAGGAAAAAACGACAAAATTTCTTGGACTGGCCGTGAAGGAGAAAGCTAAACTTAGTTCAATATGCCACTGGAGTGGGGCGACGTGATAAAGCACATGGGCTGGAAATCTGGAATCTGGAAGCGTTCTTATAGGAGAGCATACGACTGGTCTGTGTTACCACAAAAATGAAACGATACTGGCACAGACTTCGTCAGCATTTTTTGTGTGGGGTGACTTTGCCGGAAATACAATTGTTCGTTTGGCATATGCAAGCAAAAATCCGATAAATATGATGAGTATGAAAAAACACAAGTCTTGGAGGAAAATCATCAAATCTTTCATTTAACACGGAAAGTAAACCTTTTATTTATTGCTTTTTCTAGTAGTGGAAAGAGTGAACAAGGAGTTTAAACTAAAAATATACTAAATACTTGTGATTTGTACTAAAACTATAGATAAAGTTGTTTTCGATACTAAAATTAAACACCCGACTTTAATCGCGCACTTCGCCGAACCGGATTATTCTTGGATTTCTTCTCGTCATCTGTAGACATTGGCCCTGACTTTGTCTCACAATCGCCAGCTTTGTCAGATGGAGTCGACTCAGATTTCGCTGACTCTTGAGAAGAAGATGCCTTGTCTGAAGGGACGACGCTTTCTTTGATCACGTTTTGTTCAGATGATTCGTTGCCACTGCTGGATTCCTTGATTGACGAGAGCTCACTCTTGGGCTCCTTCGCATCTGACTCAGGTTTACTTTCGTTTACTACGCATGATGACTCACCTTCATCAAGTTTTTCAGTAGGTGAACTTTCCTTGCAATCTTTAGAGGATTCAACTGTCGGGTTCTCAGCTACTGCAGGAGGAGGGGGTGATTTACAGGTCTTGGCCTGGATTTTGTTTGCTTTTTTACGAGGCTTTTTCCGGCCAGTTGCGGTGTATGTAGCAGCTTTGCCAGACTTTTTGGGCTTGTCGTCAGAAGCAGAGGTCTTCTGAGGAGTACTGTCTTTCTCAGTTTCAGTTTCCTTTAAATCTGGAACAACAGATGTGCTTTGTATTTTCAGCTGGCACGTTTTCGTCAATAACCTTTTCAGCTTCTGACACACCGGCGGAAGATTCTGTTGATGGTTCTACTGACTCTGCGACATTTTCTGGTACTGAAGTAGTGTTCAAATCAGGAGTGATCAAATCAGAAACTACTTCAGGTTGACTGCATCCATCATCAACCTTAGTTTCATTGTTAGGTCCCTGTTCATTGGCGAAGACATTTTCCGAAGTAATTGCAGGGGGAGAAGATGACGATGATAACGGATTCATTCTCTCCCCCGATGTTGGACAAACACTAAACGTGTTCGAAATCAGCAGCCCACTCATTTCCTCTTCTTGATCTGCATCAGTTTCCATCGGCTCAGAATCTGGTGGGGGTTCGAAGGTGACGACGGAGGGGTCCATAGCCTTGATTTGGACAAGTGTTTCCATTTCAAGCTCAGCAGGTTTTGGGACTTGCTCGATAGTTGGAATGAAACTAGTAGTTCGTGTCAGATCTTTGATTGGAACTATTATCGATGAGTCATCAAGCATCGGTTCCAGAATTGATGACGCTAAGATGACGATGATAACGGATTCATTCTCTCCCCCGATGTTGGACAAACACTAAACGTGTTCGAAATCAGCAGCCCACTCATTTCCTCTTCTTGATCTGCATCAGTTTCCATCGGTTCAGAATCTGGTGGGGGTTCGAAGGTGACAACGGAGGGGTCCATAGCCTTGATTTGGACAAGTGTTTCCATTTCAAGCTCAGTAGGTTTCGGGACTTGCTCGATAGTTGGAATGAAACTAGTAGTTCGTGTCAGATCTTTGATTGGAACTATTATCGATGAGTCATCAAGCATCGGTTCCAGAATTGATGACGCCGATGCCACCACAGGCTGAGGAATGGTGGGAACTTCACTTTCTTCCGTTTTCCTGTTGTGGAGTTGAAAGCCATCTTTGAGCAGCTGTTGAAGTCGTCCAGTCTGGAGTATCTTCTGTATTTCCTCCATTGTCAACTGCATTTTCAAGTCTGTCGGCATGTTTTGCTTTGGAGAGCCATTCCCAGGAGCAAATACACCGCTCTGAAGGACTTCCTCCCCTGGCCTGAGCCTGACTATCGGTATATTCATGTTACCAACCAAATTTTGCTTTGAAATTATGGTAGTTCTTGCTTCTGTGGCAGCGTCAGGAAAGATTTGAGGACTTGCGACCAAGCCAAGTCTAGCGTGTGTCCCTTGCGCTGGCAGTTGGTGAACGCTAACTTTTTCTGACACGTCAGAACCAGGAGAAAGAAGCTTAAAAAGCTGTGAAGAATGTGGCTGCTGATAACTGGGCTGAGTTTTAAATCCAGCTGGAACTGTTATCGGGTTTCCAATCGCTGTCGAGGGCAATGGATCCAAGGGCCCTGGCTTAGTAACCATTTTTTTTGTTGCTGACTTTCTTTTGACGCTTTTATCGCCTAAATGGGATGGCTGAGACACATCTGTGCTCTGCAATAGAGAATCAAATCAATTTCCATCAATCTGCTGTGGATATTATAAGGGATTTGACAGTGATTGTAACTGAAACTTGTCATACGTTTGCGTGGGGCCCTGTTCCAATAAAATGCTGGTTCGGCAAAGAATGTCTTTGGCTGGGCCCTGAAGGTTTTGACACTCTCCTTTTTACATTTGGATCTGATTTTCATACAAAAAACGGAAACAAAGTCATACAAGTGATCAATTTAAAAAAAACATCATTTCATGGCATTGTGAATAATTTGTATTCTTACTTTGTTGAAGCAGTTTCGAAGCCGTAATAGAGCTGGATGGTGCCGATATTGGGAACTGCTGCGATGACTGATCCGGTTGGTAAGGCGGTTTACGTTTACTTGGAGTCTTCAAAGCCGGATTGAATTTCGGACCATCGAAACCACTCGACTCTGAATCCCGTCGTTCCTGAATAATGGCTAGATACACTGCCAACATCACTCATCCTATCAAATTCACTGTCACAAGAATCTTTGCTGTCTTCATTATGCGGCAATATAGATTCCCCCTCAGTCTCAACCACGCTCAACTTTCTCTTTCTTCCCCGACCTGCGCCCTTTCTCGGTGCAAGTTTGTCGCTGTTCTTGGAGAACTGATGATGCTTCACAGAAATGTTCCCAGTGACCATGCCATGCTTAGAGTGTAAATTGACAAAGTACGCGATTTCATCCATAACAGTTTTGTCCACGTAGGGCTGCGTCACATACAGCTTTTCTCGGTGATCCCTGCACACATACAAGTTCTCGTTGCCAGATCCCACAACGACCAGGGATGTCTCGCATGTCAACCGTCGTCTGAACAGCTCCATGTCGGTCAAGCTGTGAGAATTTTCAAAGAAAGACACAATATTTTAGCCCTAGGACATTTTTAACACAGCGTATACAAAAGTTATAAAATAGAACGTTTTTACCTGTTGTTTGAGGCTAGTCCACCAATCACAAACAAAACGGGATGCTTAATCGCGGCAAAAACTTTGACAATGTCTTCATGCACCTCCCGAATGCTTTGCAGAGGGAAACCTAGGGCAATTACCCCCTCAACAGGAAACACCGATGATACTGACAATTTTGCAGCCAGGACTGAGCCAGCTCCCCATCCAACCAGATACAGAGATTGATTTGGATGTTCTTTACGAACTTCTCTCATCCTTCCTTTTGCAATTGCAAACATTTTCTCTAGGTACGTAGCTGGCGAAGTCTCCGTAAGATCTTTCGCGTTGGGCCGTATTTTGATGACCTTGCCAACTCGATTGAACATTCTGTAGTACTGCTTGAGTCTTCTATTCAGCGACATCTTGTCAAAAATTGCCCCAGGGGCAATCACAATAAAAATCGGATTGGACGCGAGCTTTTTCAGACGCTGCAACAAATCAGGACTAAATGGATCCCATTGACGCTCCATTAGCGTTCTAAATGCTTCCGCATTTTTGGCGTTGGTAAGTTCCAGCACAGCTTGTTCGAACTGAGCACCTACGTTCTTTAACGGAAGATGAATCGCAGACGTGCCAGGTTTCTGAGGCTTCAATTCCTCCCCACTTGGTTGCGCTTCTTCTGGAATATTTGTATCAGTAGCAGTAGCAGTAGGTTTTTCCTTCATCTCACTGTCCTGATTATCCACAGGAGGGCATTTATCGCCACAAGTTTCCTTGTCCTTTTGATTCTCACTGTCAACTTCCACTTCCATCTTCACATTTTCATTATCAACTTCTTCGCTCATGAAGGGTGAAAGTAGTTCCTTCAGCTGGTCTTTCCGTCCATACGCCGTTTTCAATGGAGTTATCGTGCTGAGTTTCATCATTCGGGAAATCAAATGAGGACATTGAGCCTTGAGAGTTTGCAGAATATCCATGTAGATAGCTAAGTAGGCGAAGTTTAAAACGTCAGTAAGTACAGAGTGAAGCCACTGTGTCAGCTTAGTATCCCACATAAACTCCCCGAAAAGGCGTCGCATTCGACTAGCAGCTCTGTCCAGAGTAGATCGCCTCAGAACAGGCTCTGTGTCCCCAACGCTAGAATAGGCTAACCGGGCAAGTCGTTCAGCGTGCAACACGCCCAAGGCCTTATCAAACAAGCTGTTCTGGGATTTAGTCCATCCGATTCTAATTCACATATATGAGAAGGTTCATTTTTAGAGCTATTTGTACCGAATAAAGCAGAAGAAAATCATTTTGAAAGCATACCTGATAATTTTATCCTCAAATTCATCCCCTGTATCGACCGTGTTAGCGAATTTAACGTACTTTTCACACTCCAGCATCACTTCCTTCGCTTTTTCGACGTCATAAGCGACCCACTTCTCAGGCTCAGGATCAACGCCAACAATGTCGATCTCCAAATCGCTGTCCTCATTTGATTCTGTAGCAGTTCTTGACAGGGAAGATCGTCCCGACGTGGAAGGTGAAGAATCGCCGCGTCTAGATTGAAAGAAATAATAGGTTTTATTCATAGTCTCGAAAGCATTATGTAAAGAAACATTCATTGAATACAAACTAAAAAAATGATACGATCTTTACTTGAGTAAATTTTCTAACTTTGACACTTTCGGAGGAGTGGAAGTCAGGGACAGCTTGCTTCTGGCACGAGACAGTACAGGAAAATTCAACGGAGACTGGTTTCCAGCGACGAGAGTTCCTACCGTAGGTAAACTCCGTGGCTTTCCGCCATTCTTTGGTCCCAAAATGTAGCGGATGACTTGGTGGTTGCCTGCAACAGCCGGAAGTGGGTCGGGTGGCACGCAGTAACTATGATCGGTGACGATATAGTCCAAAACTTGCTTCATCTAAGAAAAAAAAAATGTTTTTAAAGTAGGCAAAGTTAAACAGAAACAAATATTTTTTCCAACTTACTGTCAAATGCGGCCCTGCCAAAATCTTTTTATCGAAAACACTCGGTCCAGGCGGGGAATTTGTTGACTTTTTCCTCGCGACATTTGTCTTGCGAGCAGCCTTTAAGGCTTTTTGCTCAGCGGTTAGCTTGGGCTTGACACTCTTCACAGACGAGGGTAAGACATAGTCAGATCCAAGGGCCAACGCTTTATCCTTGTCCATCATTAACAGTTCCTTCTTGCTCTTTCGACCTCGTTTTTTTGGTGGGGGTTTCTCCAGTGGAAACAAGTCCCTGTCTAAGTTTTTTGGTTTCTTGTTGTACTGACGTTTCACACGAGGAACTTCAGCCGCTGGATTGGCCGAGCCTGCCTTTTGACTGAAACTTGGTCCTTCTCCAGCAGCACCCTCAACCTTCTCCTGCTTTATGTACACCAGAGTTGGCTCTAGTGACGCTGAAGTCTTCAAGTCATCCGTGGACGACGTTGAAGCCATGCTATTAGAATCCTCCATTTCTATGTTGGGGTTCCGCTGAAACACAAACACGTTAGTAGCCAAAAACAAACAAATCAATTAAATTATAGTTCTGTAAAATAGTTACTCACTTGATTTGAGATAACCCCGTCCCTTACCGGGACCTGTGGGGTTACAACTTGAAAGAAAACAATCTTGAAGTTTTTACCTGCAAAACAAGCAGCAAAATAAAACAAATACAATCGTTGATCACTACCGGAATCCCGATGGTCACACCGAAAACCGGGAACCGTCTTAAGATTGTTAACTTACGACAGCTCAATCAGATTAATCAATCAAACCCTTCCGCTAATTTCCCGGCTACGATATCTTAAATAATAACTGACATTCAACTAATGAAGACAGTTACAAGTCTTCACTTTTCTTAACTACTCAACTCACTTTTTTATTATAATCCTTGCTTCCGACCTTGGGCTTTCGCTCGTCGTTTCCTGTTTTCTTATCTTTTTCAAAATTGTTCATCCAAAATCACGTTTTCCGCCTTCAATGAATGACCTTTCGATAACCTATTCAAGTTCAAAGAAACACAAACAACAACGCTATTCTCCTCAAAAACATAAACAAAAAACCTCCTTTTCAAATCCCCCGCCATTTTCCCTCACTTGTTGACTCTTTTCTTTTTCATACCAGAAAACAAACAAACAAACTCGAATCCTATTTTTCATCTTTTGATCTGCTAATAATTTCTTCTCTGGTTGGGGCAATTTGAGAATTAAACAAAGCAATATACAAAAAACAAGAGCAAAAAAATAATCTCTTCTCGCATGGATCTCGTGGTGGATATATATTTTCGCTCGCTCGCTTCTACAACAAAATGGCATGCACATCCATTAAAAATGAAAAAGTACACCCCAAAGCGAGAGCGCTGAAAAAAAGATAAATTCTAGCGAGATTCTCTTCTCAAAAGCAGCAGCAGCAGCGTTGTTTGGATGTAAAAGAAGTGGACGTGGGACTGTTAAAAAAAAAAGAAAAAAAAAGAGAGAGTGGTGTGCTCTCTTGATTCTACTCTTGCTGCAGTCGACGGAGTGAAGTCTAACAGCTTTTTTTTTTCATTAACTTTAAATTGTCAAACTTTTTTAGAGGCTAAAAAATCAGACAGGTAAGATAACCGACTGATTAGCGACTTTTTAATTAGCGTTTAGCGTTTTTCAAAACATATGCCGTGTTTCTGTTAAAATATGTGCTTGGGTTTTGGAGGGAAATAAACGTGGTTTATTTTGTTTGTTTTTTTTTAAAAAGAGGAGATTTTTTTTGGAGGTGATTTTTTTGATAAGAGACCATCCGGGGGATCATGGCGGACAAGGATGATTTGGAAAAGACCATTGCGGAAGACTTGGTGGTGACCAAGTATAAAATGGCGGCGGAAATAACAAACAGTAAGAAAAAATTTAAAGAGAAAAAATAGATATTGTGGCAGGTTGAAATAGGTGAGAGGGACAATATGGAAGATGAAAGGATGGGTTTTTAAATGGATGTGTTTTTGACTGCTTGTCGTTTTGCAGAGGCTTTGAAAGCTGTTGTGGAAAAGTGCACGGTTGGAGCGTCTGTGAGAGAAGTGTGTGTTCTCGGAGATAAGATATTATCGGAGGAGACTGGAAAACAGTTTAAGAAGGAGAAAGAGCTAAAGAAAGGTAATCAAGGAGGGACATGTTTGTAATATTTTTTGATGGAGGTGGAATAGAATTTGATGGTGGTTTGTTTGTTTTTCTTTACAGGAATTGCATTTCCAACATGTATTTCGGTAAACAATTGTATTTGCCACTTTTCGCCACTTAGCTCAGAGCCTGATTACATTCTGAAAGAGGAGGATGTTTGTAAGATGTAAGTCTTGAGAGAGATTTTTTTTTACTTGGAGGGAACATGCTGGAGGAGGTAGAGAGAGTGAATCATTTTTATGAATTTGTTTTAGTGACATGGGATGTCACATAGACGGTTTTATTGCGGTGGTCGCACATACCGTAGTCGTTTCCCCTAGCGGTAAAATCACCGGGAGAAAGGCAGATGTTTGCTTAGCAGCCCATTATGCATCGGAAGCAGCTTTGCGACTAGTTAAGCCCGGAAATGAGGTACGATTTCGCTACTTTTGTATTGGACGAAAACACTGTTGATTTTTTCATGAGATTTTTGTTGCATTTGTTTGTTTTCAGTCGGATAAGGTTACAGAAACTGTTCAAAAAATCGCTGAGAGTTTCAAATGCAAGCCAATTGAGGGGATGCTGAGTCACCAGCTGGAGCAGAACCGGATTGACGGTGAAAAGACGATCATTCAGAATCCCAATGAGGCTCAACGGAAGGAGTACGAGAAGTGCACGTTTGAGCTTCATGAGGTCTATGCTGTCGATGTACTTGTATCAACGGGGGAGGGACAGGTCTGCCAATCAAGAAATTATCACTATTTTTTCAATTTAAACTTTATAATAGCAGACCTAATTGTTATTTTTATATTTGAATTGATTTGAAATAGGGAAGGGAGTTGGAAACACGTGTGTCCGTGTACAAACGTACTGAAGACCAGTACATGCTTAAACTTAAGGCTTCCAGGGCTTTCTTCAGTGAGGTAATCCACCAGAAATGATAGGAAAACTGATCCCATTGTTGATTTAAGTAAAGCATTAAAAATACTTTTCATGTCTTGAATTATGGGGTTTAGGTGCAAAACAAACACGGCATGATGGCTTTCAATCTGAGAGACTTTGAAGATGAGAAGAAAGCCAAGATGGGAGTGAATGAATGTGTCAAAAATAAGCTTATCGAGCCTTACCAGGTTCTCTACGAGAAACCAAGTACGGAATACATCAGATAAATCATATCTATCGTTTACTTTGTACTTATAATGCGAAACAGGAATATAACGACACAATTCTGATTTTGTTGAAATATTTTTTTAGCTGAAATTGTCGCTCAGTTCAAGTTCACTGTACTGCTGATGCCTGCCGGTTCCCACAAAATCACTGGACTGCCTTTTGATCCAACACTCTTCGAATCGGAACACAAGATTGAAGATGAAGATCTTAAGGTAAATCCTTTTATAAATCTTCAACCCTGAAAGCACCAATAATTAAATCTTGGTCGTTTTTTTATTATTCACAGAAATTGCTAGCATCAGGCGTAAACCCAAACAAAAAGAAGAAGAAGAAGGCCGGCGCCGCAGGGGCTGGGGCTGGAGACGCCAAACCCAAAGCTGCGAACGGGGAAAATGAGTGTTGATCAGTTTCTCTTTTTTTTTTTATTATTTAATAGGTTTTAGAAGACTGGTCGGTTCATCAAACATTTCATCTCTGTATCTTTTTTTTTCATTGTGTTTGTGCAAGTTCAAGTGTTTTTAAAACAAAAAACATTTACGAGAACTGCAGCAAAGGAAGTACATTACAAAAAGAAAATACTACACAAATCATTCAGTTAAAAAATAATGACTTTTCACAATGAAATTATCTTTCTTTTTTCATTTCTTTTGATTATTTTGCTTGAGGAAAACAAAAAGTTAGAATTTAGATCCTAAAATAATCGAAAATGTTATGATCATGCGGGGATTTTCTCTCAAATCTTTGTAACTTTTCCCTAAAACTCTTAATCAGAATCCTGTAATCAAGTAGAAAACAATCATGAACACAATTATTTGTTGTAGACTATGTAGAAAATGCTATTATCATGATTGATAATCTATTGGATTTGTTGGCACACTTGAAATTAAGTTTCTATTTGTTCTTCTTTAAAAAAAATAGATTTTTATGCTATTTTTACTTTCTTTTGTTCACTCTGCACCCGGTTTTTTTTTCTTGTGTGAATGTATAAATTGGTGGAAGATATGCAATTTTTTTTATTATGATTGGCTGTGGATTATTTTCACACAATTCTTGGAATAAAGAAGAATTTTTATGAAGATAAAATGGAATTTAGATCTGACTTTTTATTGAAACACGTTAATATTTCGTTAAATAATTTGTCTATTTTTCTTCTACACCAAGGATGACTTCCTGTTTAGAACATTATTTTGATCTATTTGCTGGCCGGCTTGCCTGACTCAGCGGGCGAAGCTGACTCTTGGATCATTTTGATGCCTTTGGCTCCCAGGTTCTGGAGGGTCTGTGGGGAGTCGGCTATCGCTTCAGCTACCCAAGCGACACCTTTGTTCCAGGCTGGTTTGACAACGCCATCGATGGGATGGCTTATCCCGGAGAGGTCAAAGTTAAGCCATTCTTTACGGAAGTCTGAGACCGCCTAAATATAACCGACAAAAAAAGAAACAATTAAAATTAAGGCGAACTATGAATTAAAATTGCTAAATAAGAATGATGAAAATCTGGCCTTACTTGTTTATAAGGCTTGACGTTAGCGTCAACCGAAGAATTGACAAATTCCGCCCACTTTTGAATATCCGGATAGGCAGTGTACAAACCACCAGCGTCTTTTTTCAGCTTCTCATAGTTGGCGATAGTTTCGTCGGTGCCCTTCCACAAACCGCTTTCATAGCCGACGTAAAGTGTGCCTCCAGTTAAACCAGCTTTGGTGGACACTCTACAAAATCATAACATAATTGTAATTCGCAAAAGACCAATTTAATTGATTTACAAAAACAAAACGCAATAAAAAGAAAGGATGAAAGATTTACTTCATTAACTTTCCCAATGTTTTCAGCGCCATTTTTTAAAGCCTCCGACTAGGAAAATCAACTTCGGCTTGGCGTACACAAAAAAATTTAACGACTGAATTGAATTTAACTGATGATGTTGTTACATGTTTTACTATTTGTCACTGCACACCAAAATACTCTCCTCAAAAACCAAACCGGAATGAGTTTGATCAGCTGATTTCAGAATGCATCAGATATCGTCAGCTGAAAATCACGCGGCTTTTCGTAGCTGTCCAGCCAAGGAATCAACAACGGTGCACGACAAGTGCAAAGTGCAAACCGCAACTGATGACATTTTTAAAGATAAAGTTTTGGTTAAAAGTATTTGTGTTTGTCTTCTGAATCATGGGGGATTCTATTGGAGACCTTTGTGAAGGTGGACTACTCCCAAAACTGCCGTTCCAGCTTGAAGAAAAAGAAGAATCAGAGCTGGTGTCTGCTTTTCTTAACCCCTCGGAGGGGTACTTCCCTCCCGATCAGATATCCTCGATTCCGATTAGCATTCAAGAAAGAAAAGAAATCTTATCAAGCTTACTGGACAAAATCAGCCATGACGACACTTGGTGGCCACAAATATCCCCCAAATCCCGAGCAAGTATTGTCCTGTTTTTAGGTGAAAGTTCAAAGCCCCGAGTGTTTTGGTCTGACAAAGACTGCGCACAGTTAACTGAACAATTATCTGCTCGTCTTGGACTGGAAACCTGGTTTCGGAGGAATTGTAATGAGCAGTTAACTCCGAATGAGACTGATCTCTATTTTATCCTCCAGTCTGTGAGGGACAAGCTGGTCAAATCAAACTGGAAGTATTTTCCAGCGACTGTTCATGCATTCGGATGGATTCTCCAGCAAATATCAGTAAGATTTTTGCTGTTTACTTATGATTACTTATGAAATAAAATAATTATTGATTTACTCGTCCGACATTGTAGAGCCCATCGTTGGAGAACTTCCTGGAATTCATTATCCCACCAAGCCTCCTCTTTTCAGACGACCATTACGATGATTTTAAGTTAATTGGACTCACCTGCCTGGCGCATATTGTCCAAATTAGCGTAAG